>BQNB010053374.1:21084-38482 GCA_026074375.1 Tanacetum coccineum | reverse complement strand
ACTCTTCTAATCAAAACCCCACACAAACCCTCAAGAAAACCCAAGAAAACAAGCCCTAAACACCTTCAAATCTTCATAAAATTGTACCAAACTTTGCAAGAGGCTTTGGGATGGTGTTATAGTGGATATAAGGAGTAGGAAAATTTTGTGAGGATGGTGATGGTGGTCCTAGGGTGTTCGGCAGCAATGGGGAGGAAGGAGAAGGAGATAATTTTTTTTGAAATGAAGAGAAATGAAAGGGTTACTTGCATGTATAGAAAATTGGAAAGTGATAATGAGTTATGGAAAAGAGAAGTGTGGTTGTGTGTTGTTATGTATAACCGGCCATTGGCCTAGTTTTATGAAAAAAAATATTTTTTTTTGATTTTTAGTTATAAGTATTTTATTAAAGTGTAGTGTGAAGTTAAATTAAGAAAAGGTAAGGTTTTAAGTAAAAACGCGAGTTTTAGCAAGAAATTTTCGTGAACGCGAAACATAACGGAAAAATGAAAATGATGAAGATTATAATCATCGATGCTTAACGTGGATTCGCTGATTCTTTGTAAACGTCGCATAAATTACAATCGTAAGCCCTAATTTCTTCCTGTTTTGTCGTGAGTTCACATCTCAACATAAAAATGAAAATTATATTTAATACTCGAGAATAAAATAACGACCTGAATTTGACGGATTGTCACACTAAATGCGTCTCAAAAGAAAATTTTCGTTGAAATTTGTGAATACTTTAGTGGCTCCTTGCATGACTTTGCATTCAAAGGCTTCAAAGAAATATACAAGAGCAAGGACGAAGCAATATAATTGACAATTTGGTATAATTAATCAACTCATTTTAAGTGTAATTTGGCTTAAATCTATTTAACATACTTTTCCTTTGCAACACTCACATATTTTTGTACGAGAAAATTTGAACTACGAATTATAGATGGATTTTTGGCTTTCAACAGTCCCATGATCTCATACAATATATTTTTGCTAAAACTTTGAGCAAAACCAGATTACCTATACTACATACAAGGGTTAGATGTATTTGCTTAAAAGACTCAAAATAAGAAGTAAGAACAGATTAATATACTTCTAATGGTTAAAATTTTGACTTTATTATCATTATTTTTAATAACCATCAACTTTTCTTTCAAAGTTCGACCTTTCATTCTTAATTATGCTGTATTTTATAACCTTTTCCTTTTGGTTAATATGAAATTTAATAACTTTTATTTATGCGACATAACTTTTTATTGGTTTCAAGCTATATTAATCGTTTTTGTTTCGTCACACTAATGCTTTTATACATTGAATTTCTTCAATTGTAGGAATTTATACACTCAAAAAACAATTATTGTGGATTTTAGAAGTTTTTAAAGCTAAAGATCAATAGATAACCAACACCCCAATCAATTAATTTGACTCATGCAAGGTTTGTTCAAACAAAGAATTTGTTCTCTAACATTGATACTTTAACTATCTTAAATAAAATAAAGATATCCCTATGAATAAAGGAGAAATACAAGTTTTAAAATAAAGATATTAATAAAATGTTATATCTATTGCTATTCTCCTGTATAACATGTCATTAAAGTGTTGCCCCCTTTTCATGACACTTGGTAAAAAGTACATTGAAAAGCTATTAAAAATATTATGGATGGTTGTTAAAGACCTTATGTTGCGGTTCTTTTGAACAATTAAAAGTTGAAGAGGTACATACAAATAATAATACAATAGCTAAGTTAAACTACACCGGTTGTGTAACGGGTCGATATGGGTATATTATTAGGGTTCTTCTTATAATTAGCAAAACCATGAGGATTCAAAATCATTAAACGTTACATCGAGAAGCTATTTTGCTTAATTAATTCAAATATTTGAAATGTTAGGCTTTGAGGAGATTAATTGATAGCTAAAGAAGTTCTAATGCAAGAAGTTGGATATCGTCCGTGGAAGAGAAATATAGGGCACAAGTAGGGAGAAAGGGAACAAGAAAATCAAAGTGCATCATTCGTGATTGTGCGTTAATATTTTTACAATAGGGTGGATAATATATTTAAATAGGCAAATCCAAAACTCCCATATTAGAATGAATGTGGATTTTAATTGTGTTTTAACAGTAATGATTCATTTATTCATCATCTATGGTTGGCTTATACCTCATTCATTCTACCATTAGATTTTTCTTTATATGGTAAATGGTGCTAATGGTAAAACCCATTAAGTTTCACTGTTAGAATTGCTTCGTGTAACGGGTCGATATGGCCGATTTTGTGTAGCAAGTCAATATGGGTAATTTTGTTTAACGGGTTGATATGGTTGATTTTCCTTAAAAAGTCCGGTGGTTTTATGAAATGGGTCGATATGCGTGATTTTGGTGCATGTCGAAATGGCCGAGTACCACATAATCATTTTGCTTTAGGTTCTTCAAATTATATTATTAGGGTTATTCTTATAATTAAGAAGTATTTATAAGTTATAAGATGTTTACAATATGCGCTTATGTACATAGTGACAAAATCACCCATCATACTAAATTTATAACTTATATGAATGTACATATATTATCCTAAATAATATTATCTTCTATTATCATATTATGAACATGATTACTTAATTACCTTATTTCATTAGATGTACTTGATGAAAGAATAGGTGTGACATGCGAATAGCCTTTTAGATACATGACAATGGTCATTGGCGGTGATTTTAGGTAGGTTCTCTTGATCATTTCAACTGGTTCCTGGCAAGTCATTGTAAGTGCATCTTTCAAGCAGTCTTACTTGTGGGATCATTGAAATGTTCTTAAGTTGACCATGAACATGAGGCTCACCGTGGGCGCACGCTCTCAAGACGTAACAGAAAGAATGGACATTGAAAGTCGGAGACGGGGAGATTGGAGAACATTACGACATAGAGGTTTCTATAGATCTACGAGAAGAAATTTTACTTGATGCGGCTGATGACCCGGTAACATCTATTGTTGATTCTACTTATCTAAAAATTTTGGATAACATAAATGATCCTTCATACTTCAGAGAAAAGGCCATTCTTTCTCCAACGAATGAAGTCATGGACAACATGAACGAGCATTTGTTGTAGAAATTCCTATGAGAAGAAATGGGTTTTTAAGTAGAGACACGGTAGATAAAACAAAACGTAACACAACTATAGATAAATCCATTTTCTCACCAGAATTTATCAATGGATTGAAGATCTTAGTTGTTCCGAACCACATGTTTGTATTAAAAGTAAGAGTCCCGATAATGTTGTTGAGAAATATTAATCAACCAAATGGATTGTGTAATGGGACACGACTCAAAGTTCTAAAATTAATAAGAACTTCTATTAGTGCTCATGCGTGTTTTTCACAAGCTTTAAATTTATAATAACTAGAAATACCAATTTTAACTAAAAATACAACAATTCAGGAAAGTATACCCTATTCGAGTGTAATATAGTATTGGGTAAGTCCAGGTCGATCCACGGGATTTGTAGCAATTCACAATTTTTTTATCAAGTAACAAAACTAAATGACTGTCACGGATCAAATAGCTAAACGTGTGTATAAAGTAAGCAAGAAACAAAGCATGATTCACATATCATAATAGACAGAGATAGAGCAAGACTTTATATAAACAATGCACATAAGTTATATATGACGGGTAATCATAATAACAAGCATATCTACCAATAATGACATAGAATCCTTTCGGCCAATATACTACATCATCACTAGTGCATTAAGAATGGTTTATATTGAATATGCATATATATGAATTCCTCCCAACCCGGTCAGTCAACATAAGAAAGGGACTTAAACATTATTCTACTTAGGTTGTTTATCAATTTTCCACACAATTCTCACAAGTGTGACATCGACATGCCATAGACAAACGGTTCAAAATACATCAAGACAATTAACCCTTTTGGCCTATTTTAATTGCAATGATATATCAAAAGATAAACAAGTATCCAAGCAAGATAACATCAAATTCATAAACATTCATATTAACAAGTCATAGCAAAATCATCTAAATATTATTCATGTTTCACATATAAGAACAAAGTAACAATACGAACGAAGAACAATACATCATAACAACTAATAACTACATCATAGATTCTGGAAATGATGGTGGTGATAGGTGGTGATACGGTGGGATAATGTGGTTGAATGGCGAGATAAAGGGGTGTTTGGATCATCGGATCCTAAGATCCTCCCCAATCCTTCCTCCTCTCCCACTGGGATTAGGATTTGTATGCGTTTTATGTGTATTGGATTGATATAAAATGAGTGAAATTCGTTCCTTATTTATAGGCTGTGAAGGGTCAGAAGTGTGGCGCACTTAGTTATTTGTTCAGCACACATATGGTATTAATGCAATCAGCATTTATTGGATTTTAATGCTTCAGAAGTTTAAACGGAAGTGCGGCGCACACAAGACTTTGTGCGGCGCACTTGGTGAATAAATGCAATCATCATTGACTGAGACTTTAATTCTTTGACTCGATGGAAAGTGCGTCACACATTGGGGAAGTGCGGCGCACAATTGCACTTTGAGGTAAGTACGACACACAATTGGTAAGTGTGGCGTACTATTCTACTTTTCAGCTTTGATTTCTGCCATTTCTTCTATCTTGCTTTCAAATGGCTATAAACACTTGAGCTTTGTTCCATTTAAGCTTAGGATGTCTTCAAGTGAACTTTTAAGCTGCATAACTTCGTGTATATTTATGTTTTCTTCCACAACACATCTCATGAACCTACAATGATAAATATATACTATTTTATACCGAAAGTTCTTATATTTAACCAAATTAGATATATAAAAGCATTGATAGGGCATATAGAGACATGTATAATTTGAGCGTTATTAAATCCCCTCACACTTAAAACTTTGCTTGCCCTCAAGCAAATCTAAAAAAGTAAATTTAGAAACAAGGTCCTAGGTGATAAATTTTTTATATATATATATATTTTTAAATTTTGATTATTATTTTTTATTTTTTTAATTTTTGTTAAAAAAATTTATTATGTGTGAAATTATCGAAAATATTTTTAGTTTTTTGTAATAAATAAGTGCAAAAGGCGCAAGCACCCCCCCCACACTTAAGGGTTTGCTTGTCCTCAATCCATCGTATCGCGGTAACCAAACACGATTCCCAAAACAACGTGTTCCATCAGGTCGAAACTCAAATATTGGTTTAATCAACCTTCCCAAATTTTTTGCCCTTAAATTCTTTCTCTTCATCGCTTCCTTCTGAGCTTCACGAATCTGCTTAGGTAAATTGTCGTGAACAGTCATCATTAAAGCTCAAACACGTAATGGCATATCCCTTTCCTTATGACTTAAGGCGTCAGCCACCACATTCGCTTTTCTAGGATGATACCGAATTTCATAATCATAATCACTTAGCAACTCAATCCACCTTCGTTGTCTCAAGTTCAACTCTTTCTGATTCAAGATATATTATAAGCTCTTGTGGTCAGTGAAAACTACACATTTCGTTCCATACAAATAATGTCTCCACAATCTAAGAGCGAAAATAACTGCTCCTAACTCCAAATCGTGAGTAGTGTAATTTTCTTTATGGACCTTCAATTGTCTAAAAGCATACGCTATCACCTTTTCTCTTTGCATCAACACGGCTCCATAACCCTTAAGAGATGCATCACAATACACCATGAAATCTTCCGTTTATATATGGTTTTGCTCTAATTTAAACCGAAAAAGAGTCATATTAACATATTATATATATATATATATTTATAGAATATATATATATATTATGATAAATATTATTATATAAATACCTACTACTCTATATTATCGCTAACTTTTTTATTTTATACTAAAAAAACACTTATATAAGCTGTGGCAATGTTTTTTTTAAATTACTATATTAAAATTAAAAAAAACAAAATTCTCTAACAACTTGAATTCCCCTCAAATATTTTATTCGGTGTGGTTTTTGGTTTTTGGTTTTCTGTTGGCTTTTGGTTCTTGGGTTTAGTTCAATTCCAAATTAGGTTCGCGTTCGATTTGGTTATAATGTGAAAATTCTTTTTTACCGAATCTGACCGAGCGAATAAGAAAACCTGATAAAAACCGTACAATGAAACTCCCTTAGCTTGCATTGATTCTTGTGGTCCAATAAAGGTCCTTAACACTGCAATAGTCCCATTGATTTTCTGTTTGTAAAAGAAATTGTGAATACCAACAATCCACTTTAAGGAGCCACCATGTGTTTTCCTTTGATGATGGTTGTTTTCAAAAATAGATGATTTTTACAGAATATGAATTGCGGTGATTGTTTATTTATTTCATCGAAATGGTTGTAACTGGTGGGAGAATCTTGAGATTTTGTCTATGGAGTCAGGAGTAGATGACGGGCGGATTGGGAAGGAAAGTGTTTAAATTGACAAATTTATCATCATTTCTTCCACCACAGATAGTCTTCAACCACTGTGTAATCTTTATTTTTTCAAAATAAGAAACTAATAAAAGTTCTGCTGCAAAATGACGGATCATTTTTTTTATTCAGCGATTATTAGGCTGAATGGAGTGGTGGTGAAAAACTCACCTGACACGTCAGCGCCACATCAGCTTTCTCTCTCCAAATAAAACTCACCTTACAACTCACCTTTCAACCGTAATAAGAACTCACCTTACCACTAAAACTCACATTTCATTAAAATACCCACTTTATATAAAATATACCCCACTAAATACCCACACACACTCACAACCAATTAATATATACTTAATAAAAAAGAATTGGGCCCACAAGTTTTCAAACTCACATATGTGAGTTTCTCACCGAAGTGTGACAAAAAATGGGTGAAACTCACCATGATAGTGGAAGTCACCTAGGTGAGTTTTGGGGGTGGGATGGCACTCGCGCGTGACTTCATAAGTCACCTAGGTGAGTTTTGCCAAACTCACATCCACTCCGTCCAGCCTTAGGGCTAGTGATTTCTTGGGCTTTCTTGGGTTTGCTCATGGGCCAATTATATTCACGACATGGACCAGCATATTTTTTATGCGAATTTTTACTTGTTAGTTTGATTAAAGAATATTTTAAATAAAAAGGTATATTAACCACAAATGGCTTATTAAAAAATATTAGATTGGTAGCAGATATTTTGTTTAAAAGGCATAAAAATAAATTTTTATGTTTTTTTTCTTTCTTTCTTTCTTATAAAGAGAACCACCTATGTAAATATTGAGGTTTTGCCGCTTCAGGGAGCATAGACTTTGGCTCTTACATCATTTATGAATTGAATATGGACACATGGCTATGTAATAGTGTCAGGAGGTTTTTATGTGTTTGAAAACTTGTGTGTTTTTACCTTGAGGTATTCAAATGGGTTGAAGGGTTCAATTCTTAGAACACCCTCATTCTTGAATATTTGAATGTGAATCTACTAAGGTGGAAATTCAATCCTCAAGACATTTTTGCTTATGCACTTGTTTGTTATTTGTTTTATTTTTCATGCAAAGGGATTGTACTAAATTGGGGAGGATTGTTGGAAATTTAGTTCAATTGTAGGTAATGTTCATACCGGTTAATAGGGATGGAGGTACAGAGTATACACCCAGAGATCACTGAACACCCTGACTCTAATAGTGGTTAAAAGGGATTTCATGTATCTGATGAAGTTCAGAGGTTGCTGATGTCTTTAGTGAGTAACTCTGGACAGTGGTCTCTAGTGATCCTCATTGAGTTCACTCTTCAGTGAGTAACAATAACTGAGGGATGTTCTTCAGTGACTGAGGGATGTTCAGTGGACTCAGGGATGTTAGTTGTGTAACACACTGAGTGAGTCAGCTAAAGGATACCATCAGGGAGTAATCCATCAGAGGTTGTATCCTCAGAGGGTAAACTCATGATCGGGTCTTTTCAGTCTGAACCCTCTGCGGGCATGCTCCTCAGCGGGCTAGCTGGAATGAATTCAGCTAATTTGTCCTGTTCTTATGGCAAGTTTGACTGCATTTAATGACCATGATATGAATGGTCATGTAACCACCATTCCTTAATTAAAGGAGGATAATTATGGATACGTTTATATCTACTATAAACGGATTAAGATCCTCTCAAGTTACGGTCAAACATGATTGATCATGTTGGTTTTATTGTGAGTGTGAATAAATAAGTGGGCCCATATTTTTTAATTAAAAAGAAATATTTTATGTATTTATCTTATTTTTGATTGGTGAACATAATATATCATGTTTGACTCAACTTGAGAGTATCCTAATCCACTATAAACTCTACATATTCCTTTGACTTGGGTTTTGAGTGTTCTCCTATAAATAGGATACTAGTTTTAATCTTCGTGCACGCACAGGGTTTGTACATTATTTTTTTTTAATATATATAATTTTTATTTTTTCTGTTTTATAAGTTATGAAAGTTTAAGGGGTTATTTGTTTTTTTTAAGTTATAATAAAATTTATAAATTTATAAATTTACACTTAACTCTATATAATTTATTTAAAATTAAACCACTGAAGTTTTATTAATTACCTCCTCTTTTTTTCAAGTTTTTGTTTTTATAAATTTGACACGTATTTTTATGTTTTTTTTTTCTCCATCAGATTTCCCCACCAAAATAATGCCAATTTTGGAAGTATTTAAGCCTTTTAATTAAACATATATTAAAAAATAATAAAAAATTAGAAGCATCAAACCTAATAAGAAAAAATTCTTTTTTTTTGAAATGTAAAAGTCCCCACTTTTTGTTTTCCTTTACTAGGTAAAAGATTAAATATTGCATGTAAAGGTGTGGAAAACATAACATAAAACTTAAACACATAGAAACGCAGGGTTCTTTACTGTGCCTAGAACAAGAACTAACACTTGGTCTTATCCCAAGGAAGTATTCGTGACACCCAGGCATAGGGTCGAATAATCTTCTTTGGAAAGTGATTACACGATTTCATGTGATATCCGGTAACCATCTTTGGTACGTAGCTATATATTTGATTATCTTTACCCTGTGACAAGGCAAACTCAACAAAGGTTACCTTTCTTTTGAGGGTACAGATGATACTTCACCCGATAGTAATTCGTCTGACGGCGAAGATTGGGATGGACAAACAGTTTTTGTATAAGGTGAAAGTGATCAAGTTTTAGTTGATCAGAATGGCATGTTTTCGGTATCTTCCCACTCTTCGTGTGAGTTTACACACGTACGTGGTACATCGCATGCTTGCTTTTTTTTGTCAAACGGGGAGCAACCAAACTTTTTATGAAACCAACTTTGTTTACGTTTTTTTATGAGTTTATATGGTTTTATCTCAGACGGGTCAAGCAATAGTTAGCTAATGGGGAATGGGTCAAATGTGTCAAACCAGTCAAATACATCAGTTGACTAATCACCTATGCCTATGCTTTCCACCATGAATAACTAGAGTATTTTGGTAATATTCAGCGGCTATAAACACAAGAATATGCGAGTACCAATTACCAAACTCCCTAATAAATACCGTTAAAAATAGCTATATCAATCCAACGCGCACCCACCCTAATTTTCCCTATTTCAATGGTACATCTTTTGCTAGAAGTCCAAGAGCAGATTCTGATTAGATTGAGTGTGAGGGATGTTATCCGATGCAAGAGCGTGTGCAAGTCATGGAAATCATTGATCTGTGACCAGTTTCATAAGATGTCATTTCAAGCATTGGTATCTCAGTGATCATAGCATTGATGAAATGGGAGACACAAGACTTGTATCCGGTTTCATAAAAGATTATCTGCATGATATTGATATATTTTTCTTCAAAACCTTTAGGATGTGAATCAAATCTCTTCAGATACGTCAGTTTGTTGGTCTTTTGTATCAGTCAGTTGTTTAAATATTTCTTAGTCGGGAATGTGTTTTTTTCCGCCTTAAAAACAGAGTGATGTAGGAAGCCAGGGAATGGTAAAAGACACAAGCTTATGATCTTGTGGCAATCCTCAAAAACTGTATACATAGTAGGAGCTTAAGTGTGTAACTTACAAAATTCCTTGAAACATTTTGCTCTTTGTATTAGTAGCTTTGTCGAAGTGTATAGGGTTAAATATAGTTTAAAGATTGTGACTTTGTTGGTGGTTCTCTGTGTGCTAAGTTTCAGCAACTTTGTATTCAAGTTGGCTAACCAATGTTATCAATAGGTTATGTTTTGTTGTTCCCGAGTACAGAAATGGGTCAAAAATGGTTGCGGGTACATGAATTATATGCATCTTTTAGCTCAACTGTATTAGACTTTTGTTCACTTTTCATAGCTCTTTACTTCACATCTTCTCAAGCACATAGTTGTTATTTGAAAAGCAACTGATTATTATGATAATATTCCTTTAATGGTTGCTACATCCCATCTCGAGAATCCACTCCTCGGTCCACCAACATGGGACCAAATGTTGAGTATAGAACGTCTCAAACAAGCAATTGACAATAACCCAAACCAGTGGCGGAACCAGGAAATGTCATGACGGGGGGCATCGAGCAATAAGAGTGATTAAATAAAATGTCGAGCAATGTAATATTTGCCTAATAAATCAATCTGGTCGGGTTTGATAAAGGAAACAAAAGTCCTTTACTTTGAAGAAATTAGCATTAGTTGTGCTTGCGATTTTTGTAAATAAACTAACTAAAAAACATGATTATCATACAAAAACCACAATTTGGGGATACTTATTTTATAAAAGCTTATGACGTTGACAATTCATATTAAAAAACTATGACGTTAACCAACTAGTACTAAAACTTTTATATCATATACTATATTAAGAATTAACGTTATGCATATTAGAGATACAAACGTTTAGCTTTCGAAAAATTATATCACAATATATTTATCAGTACTACTTAGTGACAAAAGAGATAAGAAAAGAAAAAAGAGACAAAAAAGAGAGCAATATTTTTAAATAAAAATTGAAGAAAGAAACAAAAGAAATACAAAACGGAGTATAAATTAATAGTATCATCCCCACTCATGTCCCTACACTCCCAGTCTCCCACCCACTTTCATTTCACCATCTTCTCCGATTAGACAAAATCACCGGAAACAATAGAGCATTTTATTAACATTTAAATCGCTGTGATTTATGATAACCTTAGAGAATATGGAGGGCACTCCGAGTATTTAGCTGGGGGCCCTATGCATTTTTTCGACTAATTTAAACTTTTTCCTACACACTCCGTGTGTCCGCAAAAAAATCATGGGGGGCAACGCCCCCCCATACGTTACACATGGATCCGCCCCTGACCCAAACGCAATCTTTTGCTTGAAGTTTTCAAACCTTCGAGCATGTCCTTTAAAGTGTTGAAATACTTCATTTGCTAGCTGAATTTTATAAATTAGGAGAAACAAATGTTAACAAGCAACTTGCTGCTATCAAAAGCTAATACAGTAATATCTTTTGTTTCATCTCTGTAGCTTGTTTATCTCAGATTCAGTTTTACGCGATCATAATACATCTTACAACATACACTGACATGAAAGAAAATGTTGGAAGCCCCAATTCAATGTTTAGATCAATTTTCAACTAAGCAAGTTTCAGCAAAGTTGGCTCAACCGTAACCTAAAGAGTTTCAGCTAGTTTCACATTTAGACCAAACTGTATTTAAGTATCATATGCAGCGGGTTTTTTAACCGAGTCTAATGTGAATGTCCGTTAAAACAACATAAGCTATGTGAATTGACTTAATAACCAATAATGAACATGTGACAAAAGTCGATTCATATTAAGTTGGCCCATCATTACTGAAGAATTTGATTTCAATTGTATCACACGAAATAAAAACAAATATTTTATATAGCAAAGGAAAACGTCAAGTGGGAAATTCGTATTTCAAAAAATCAAATCATACTTTATTTGGTAATAATTAAATTATAAGAATTTTTTTAATTATATGATTTTGAATTAGTTTTTTGTTAAATTTTCCTAATTTGGCAAAAAATCTTCAAATTCGTTTTTAATTTGAAAAGTGAGTATAAAATTATATGTGTCAAAAATATAAAAAATAAAAACTTTAAATAAATGGGGTAAATCTACAATAATACAAGGTCAAAAGACTCAAAACCAAACTTTTAAGTTTTACTCAAATGGGAATTTGTGTTGGGAAACCTGTATACTTTTGTTAATATAAATCGAATTACTGTAAATACATAAATTAACAGAAAGTAATTAATAGAAAATTAAAGCCGTAAAAAGATGTAGAACGAGGCTCGTGTTAAATACGATTCCATTAAAGCAGATTCGTCGTTTGTTTCGAGGGTACAACGTTCAAAGCTGTTGTATAGCCCGACCTGGTAAACTTGCCTGAAAGATTACGGAAAAGCTCGCGTGTATCTGATCGAATACTGCTGAAAAACGTCTGCTAAGCTGCTACGTATGGTAAAGGAGTTGTGTTTTTATGTGTCGAAAATAGAATGAGGGAACGCTTTATTTATAGCCTAAACCTATCTTGGTCACCAAGCCAAGATAGTCACTACAAGAAAAAGTAGAACAGGTGACGAAGTTTTCCCGGGCGACATTTGTCGCCCGGGAAAACCCACTAAACGACAAAAGTCTGTCCGACGTGGCACAAATTCTGATAGACTTTTTAGTCAAAGTTCGAAGAAGTTTTCCCGGGCGACATGTCGCCCGGGATAAGTTGGTATAAAATTTGACCAAAACATCAACGAAAATCTTGGCGGCAATTTTTCCCGCTCAACTTTCCCGGGCGACATGTCGCCGGAAAAGTTTTTATTAAAAAAAATAATTCACGTGAATGTTTAAGGGTTGTGATTAGTGTTAATTAACGTGTTTTAAAATTTCCCGGGCGACATGTCGCCCGGGAATGTGTTTAATAATAAATTACACAGTTTTTAATATATATAAAACTATATATTTTTTTTAATAAAACCTTTCCCGGGCGACATGTCGCCCGGGATACGTTTTAATAAAAAAATATACGGTTTTTAAATCAGTATTGTTTATAGAATATATTTTATAATTATATATTATTATTTATAAAATAATTATTATATATTTGATAAATAATAACTATCTAAGAAAAGCACTCCGTTTTCTTGGTTCGGTCAGGATATGCACTACCCTTCTATAATTCAACATGATATACCGTATACTTTTTCAAGATGCACATTCGTCAAGTAACACAAAAACAAACATTCATTTAGTTAAATATTATACATACCACTTGTAGTAACACAAGCGAGGTCTAAGACCGATAATCATACGTGAGTTACAAACAGACACTTAAACATATTAGACTGATAATCATACGAGACTTACAAACAGACACTTAAAGCATACGAATTACATTCCAAATGACAAACTACTCCAAATCAAGTTTTCCCATGTCATTGTAAACTTCGTGAAGTAGTGCAGCTGAATTAAGTGTGTGTTGTTCCGGATTCTTATACATTTCTAACATTGCCTCGAGTACCGTTATCTTATCAAGCAAGTGCTTGCAGTTTGAGCACTCTGCATTTCTTAAAGCTCCTGGAGAATAAATTAGAGTCGATGATGATCCTGGAGAATAAATTGGAGTCGTTGAAGCTCCTGGAGAATAAATTGGAGTCGATGAAGATCCTGGATTTTGAGTCGGATGTAGAGCCTGTGAGAATGAATTGGAGTCGTTGAAGCTCCAGGAGAACCAACCAGGAGACGGACTCGTTCCTCTTTCCATAAAAAAAATTACATCCGAAAGTGTCTTCGAGAGGCTGTTAAAGAGTATAGCTAATAAGTTTTTTACAGACTAACCACTATTTTATATATTACACAATATAAAGCATGTGATTGTACACCTTAGATGTGGATTGCATATTGATAGGTTTTCCTGGGTTTTAGGTTTATACGGATTGTCGCAGAAACTAATCTCCGGATCCACAAGGACACGCAAAAGCTTCATATGGCACTATCTTCACCATAATAGCAGTGTGATATGTTTGTGGTTGTGATGGTAAGAATGTGTGTGATCTGTGGGTGATTGTGAGGATAATATCTGCTTTTATGGTAAAAAAACAGTTTTTTGGAGGGAGAATTTGGCGGGAGTATTTGGCTACAGGAGGAATTGGCGGGAGATCTAATGTACAACGATAGCATATCGACTCATCCGTTGAACATCTAATGTACAACGATAGTATATCGACTCATCCGTTGAACATCTAATGTACAACGATAATATATCGACTCATCCGTTGAACATCTAATGTACAACGATAGCATATCGACTCATCCGTTGAACATCTAATGTACAACGATAGCATATCGACTCATCCGTTGAACATCTAATGTACAACGATAGCATATCGACTCATCCGACAACACATTTGAGTTTCATCGTCGGAACGTTTAATTTTTAGTCATCCGTTGAACGTCTAATGTACAACGACATCATATCCAGTCATCCGTTGAACGTCTAATGTACAACAATAACATATCGACTCATCCGTTGAACGTCTAATGTACACCGATAACACATCGAGTCATCCGTTGAACGTCTAATGTACAACGACAACACATCGAGTCATCCGTTTAACGTCTAATGTACAACGATAACATATCGACTCATCCGTTGAACGTCTAATGCACAACGATAACACATTGACTCATACGTTGAACGTCTAATGTACAACGACAACACACCGAGTCATCCGTTGAACGTCTAATGTACAACGACATCATATCCAGTCATCCGTTGAACGTCTAATGTACAACAATAACATATCGACTCATCCGTTGAACGTCTAATGTACAACGATAACACATTGACTCATACGTTGAACGTCTAATGTACAACGATAACATATCGACTCATCCGTTGAACGTCTAATGTATAACCATACCATATCGACTCGTCCGTTGAACGTCTAATGTATAACCATACCATATCGACTCGTCCGTTGAACGTCTAATGTACAACCATAACATATCGACTCATACGTTGAACCTCTAATGTATAACCCTAACATATCGACTCATACGTTGAACCTCTAATGTATAACCCTAACATATCGACTCATCCGTTGAACCTCTAATGTATAACCATACCATATCGACTCGTCCATTGAACGTCTAATGTATAACCATACCATATCGACTCGTCCGTTGAACGTCTAATGTATAACCATACCATATCGACTCGTCCGTTGAACGTCTAATGTATAACCATACAATATCGACTCATCCGTTGAACGTCTAATGTACAACCATACCATATCGACTCATACGTTGAACCTCTAATGTACAACCATAACATATCGACTCATACGTTGAACGTCTAATGTATAACCATACCATATCGACTCGTCCGTTGAACGTCTAATGCACAACGATAACACATTGACTCATACGTTGAACGTCTAATGTACAACGACAACACACCGAGTCATCCGTTGAACGTCTAATGTACAACGACATCATATCCAGTCATCCGTTGAACGTCTAATGTACAACAATAACATATCGACTCATCCGTTGAACGTCTAATGTACAACGATAACACATTGACTCATACGTTGAACGTCTAATGTACAACGATAACACATTGACTCATCCGTTGAACGTCTAATGTACAACGATAACACATTGACTCATACGTTGAACGTCTAATGCACAACGATAACACATTGACTCATACGTTGAACGTCTAATGTACAACGACAACACACCGAGTCATCCGTTGAACGTCTAATGTACAACGACAACGAACCGAGAAACCGGACCGACTCGGCCGAAACGAACCGATTATATATTTTATAAAAAATAATTGTAAATAATAATTATATATTTTATAAAAAACCTTCTATAATTCAACATGATATACCGTATAATTTTTCAAGATGCACATTCGTCAAGTAACACAAAAACAAACGTTGAACGTCTAATGTACAACGATAACACATTGACTCATCCGTTGAACGTCTAATGTACAACGATAACACATTGACTCATCCGTTGAACGTCTAATGTACAACGATAACACATTGACTCATACGTTGAACGTCTAATGTACAACGATAACACATCGACTCATCCGTTGAACGTCTAATGTACAACGATAACACATTGAGTCATCCGTTGAACGTTTAATTTTTAGTTCTTAATTATTTTAAAAGTTTATTAAAAATATATAGTTCTTAATTATTATAAAAGTGTATAATTTTTTAAAAATAATTGTAAATGATAATTATATATTTTATAAAAAATAATTTTAAATAATAGTGATATACGAACCGAGAAACCGGACCGACCCGGCCAAAACGAACCGATTATATATTTTATAAAAAATAATTGTAAATAATAATTATATATTTTATAAAAAATAATTTTAAATAATAATTATATACGAACCGACCGGAACGAACCGAGAAACCGGACCGACCCGGCCGAAACGAACCGATTATATATTTTATAAAAAATAATTGTAAATAATAATTATATATTTTATAAAAAATAATTTTAAATAAAACTTTATTCAAAATTATAGTTTTGATAGATTTATAAAACTTTATAATTTTTTAATAAACCTTTTCCCGGAAAACTTTTGGTAAAAATTATAATTTTTAATAATCGTTTTCCCGGGCGACATGTCGCCCGGGAAAAGGTTTATCAAAAATTATAATTTTGATAAACCTTTTCCCGGGCGACATGTCGCCCGGGAAAATGAAGTTAATAGATATGAGATATCATGTCTCAAAGTGAGACACTTGAAACACCATATCGGGAAATGAGATGATATCCACATCGCCCAAAAAGTAAAGTGGGGAGGTGTTTAAATAGAGGTCTTGATATTTGCTATAAAATTCCTTTTGGTTGGTTTTACTCCAACACCTACGGGCGCGCGCATGGGTGCAGTTTTCGGATTTCTGAGCCAAAATGGGTTCCAAGCTTGTGAACTCATGTGAGCCCGAGCGATCTGCGGACACGAATGCAGCTTTCGGATTTCTGAGCCAAAATGGATTTCATGGAGCGGTTCAAAGTTGAAACTGGACGCATGAAAGGGGCCCCTGAGTGCATGTGAATCTTCGGATTCATGCATGGGGTTAACAACCCTGAGTTGACAAAACGCCTCAATGAACACGTTCCAAAGACCATGGAAGAAATGATGACAAACACCACTACCTACATACGAGGAGAAACTGCCGCCGCTTCCAAAAAGAAAGGTCACGCACCATAGAAACCACAGGATCAACCCAAAAGGCATGTTTCCGAGCGGAAATCTGATTTTCGAGGTCAGTCAGGCGAAGGACGGGGGTCTAGCAGGTTTACCCCCCTTACCAGAACGCCCAAAGAAATCCTCGCGGTCAAAGTAGGAAAATTCAAACCACCACCACCCATGGTAACCCCGGTGGAGAAGAGAAGCGGCAACAAGTTTTACGACTTTCACAATGATAAAGGACACAGCACGGGC
>BQNB010053374.1:0-17528 GCA_026074375.1 Tanacetum coccineum | reverse complement strand
TGCTTGCACAAAAGTTTCTTATTTGGGCAAAGGAGCCATTGGCTTGGATAGGGTCTGTGATCGAAACATGGTTAAATCTTTTTTCAAGCAACGGAGGTTTTTTTGGACTTGTGATCAATAGTATACAAGGTTTAAACAATTTATACTTTTAATGAACTTAGCGACGTTTTATTTTTCTTTTTTCATGTGATGCAGATTTTTTTAACCTATATCACGTATCTCATGAATACGATCTCAATGTCTTCAATGACTCTTAAACCCACAACTTGTTTGTGTTGGTTGATGGCTCATTGATCACATGCATATCATGTAATGCATGCATATTAGCGGAGTAACAACTAACAATCATATGATGGTTTTGATTACGGTCTTTGTGTTGGGTATTTTCTTAGTCCATGAGGATTAAGAGCCCAACACATTGGGGCCTAGCTTGGGTCCATTTAGTCCTTATTTAGGGCATCCTTATGCTCATTATAAAGTGTGAAAAACAAGAGAGAAGAGAGTAAGAAAAGAAAAAAAAAGATTTTCGGAGTTCTTATCACCCAAAACCCAGCAGCAGTGTTTCGTCGATCCCCGGAGTTTGCACCATCGGATCGTCACGATTTTTGGACTGAAGCTTCCTTGCATATAAAGGAAGGTTTTGATCGTTGGGATCTTGATTTTGAGGCCTGGAAGTTCTGTTTATTACCCGGGCAGATTGCAAGTTGTTTGGTGATATTTTTCATTTTCTAGTTCTTTGTTTATTGCCATATATCTTGATATTGATTCCAAGATTATGATGATTGTTGTATGCCTCTAGTGTTATCTAGAGAAGACTTTGTGTACCTCTCTTGCTTGATAGTGGATTTAAGCGGCACTAGGTGTCCCATGGTTTTTACCCACTTTGGGGTTTTCCACGCTAAAAGCTTGGTGTTCTTGGTGTGTGTTTGATTATCTTTAATACCTGCTGATTTGATATTGTTTGGGGGCTGGTTAGAGTTGCTTTTAGTTTGCCTTATTTGTTTACTTCCTCATAGGTTCATACGGGTTTAGGTAAGTGCTGTCAAACGAAGGTTTTGCTTTCGCATTTGTGTTTATACCGTTGTGACCCATTGCACTTTACCCGTCAGCTATTTTATGTTTTTCCCATGAAAGACTTACGTTGGAGGTAAAGAAGGTATTTTTGATATGGTCGATATTGAAACTTTTTTCGATTCACGAGTTAGATGATATGGTTCAAGACCTAAGTCACACAGATTGAGGGATAATGTTTTATAACTTTAAGATACCTGGTTAGAATCTTGATGTAGGGTTGCATGTTTTATCTTGTGACGAAGATGTCCGTTATTTAAGTAAGTTTATAGGTAAGCATGAAGTAATTGATGTTTGTTGGCTTCAAGTGTAACTTCCATATTATTTCATGACCTTAATAAATCGGGAATGATATCAACTACTCTTTCACACATAGGTGGATCAAACCACCCAACAAATCTGCAAGTTGATCCATGTATACCCAAACAACATGTAATTAACATGTGTATGTTTTAACAAAACTTCCGATGCAAATTAAAAACCAAATACATGGTCTGGAGTCTGGAAAACAACAATAGAACCTACGAAAAGGATTTGATTAGCCCAAGCGGTGCAAATCGCAACTTGTTGTTCACACGAACACACCACCAATTTTAGGGTTCTTAAATTTTTAGAAGAAATGAAAAATTAGAAAAGAGGAAAAATGGCAAATGCAGTCGAATTGTGTGTGCGTGTTTGTTTTTTTGTGTTTAAGTAATCGTGTATTTGCATTGTAAGACTAACCTACCCTCGCACGTGACATGAGATAACGAGCAAAAACTAACGACGTTAAGAAATTGGAAACCTTGGGGACTACTGCAGTACTTTTCCTGTAAGAGGGATTAAATGTGAAATTTGTCAATACCATGAGAACTAAACATATAATTTACTCTAAATAAAATAAAGTAAATCAAGAAAAATAATGAGTGTCGGTTCTTCGGTCAACACGTGAAGTCAAGTGTTTAATTATTTCGAAGAGATTGAAGGGGAAAAAATGACAATTTATAATTGTCAATCTATCTTTTTTAATATTATTATTTTTGTTAAAGATATGTTTAGATTTTAGGAATTGATTTGTTTCTTTATTTGAAAAGTCAAAGATTGTATTTGACTTTCTCTAGTCAAAGATTGTATTTGACTTTCTTACCCTATAAATGTAATAGGTTTAGGTGTTGGAAAGAGGTTATGATGAGTTTATAAAATAAGAGTGTTTCTCTTGAAGTCCCGGTTGGGCACCCTTTGATGGGTTATTGAATTCCTTGTTCTTTGTTCTTTGTGTGGTTTCTTCCATTCACAACGATATCGCCATCATTTGGTATCAGAGCTGCTAGGTACGAATGGCCGGACGTGTTCGTCGTGGAAGACCCCCGAGGGGTGGTAATCGTAGAACGCCGCCTGAGGCAACGATCCCGATCCGCGCGACGTGGAAAACCATTTGGTTACATAGCTCGTAGATTCGCCGACCGAGGCAACGACTCGACTAACCAATGAGGACCATGTGTTGTAGAGAATGAAGACCTCCTTACAAAAGTAAAGGAAATTCAAGACGGATTCCAAAATCAAGCTAACCGTAGAGTCGCCGCCTGAGGCAACGGCCACGTGAGTGAGGATGATGTCACTTCACCTTCAAGATCATCGAATGGTTGGCATGATGGAACGTGATTCTCCAAAGAGAAGCCGTGTTAAAGAAACGAAGGGGGGTTAGAAAGTTTCAGAGTTTGAGACTTGGAAGGATAAAACTCGAGGACGAGTTTTTTCAAGAGGAGGAGAATGATGCAGGGCATGTTCGAGCTCCGACTCCTCTGGCTTAGCCGTCGGTTCTTCGGTCAACACGTGAAGTCAAGTGTTTAATTATTTTGAAGAGATTGAAGGGGAAAATGACAATTTATAATTGTCAATCTATCTTTTTTAATGTTATTATTTTTGTTAAAGATATGTTTAGATTTTAGGAATTGATTTGTTTCTTTATTTGAAAAGTCAAAGATTGTATTTGACTTTCTCTAGTCAAAGATTGTATTTGACTTTCTTACCCTATAAATGTAATAGGTTTAGGTGTTGGAAAATGAAAATGACGAGATTTATAAGATAAAGAGTGTATCTCTTGAAGTCCCTATGGGCACCCTTTGATGAGATATTGAATTCCTTGTTCTTTTTTCTTTGTTGATTCCTTGCATTCACAACGAGATCGGCCAACACTCACTATGGAACTCCTTCTTCATATACACAGCCAACTCACAAAAGAGCAGCCACGATTCATTGTCTTAATCATATTTTGTCCCAACGTAAACATAATTTATAAACGTATACGCAGAAGATTAAACGCATTCTCATGTGTTAACGTTGTGTACCCCACAAATTAGCTCAACAGCACCTTCTAGTCGTAGACCTTGGAATAGCTCGCCACCAACTCACATAATCCAACAACTTGCCCGCACATGCGAAATGTTCTTCATATATTTCCTTATCTTAGTATATGAAGCAAGAAAAAAGTAAACCCATCGTAAGATGACCGAAAAAAGTACAAATACCTTTGTACAAATCCATGTTTCACTCTATTATGTAAGAAATGACACATATTTGACATCAGCCTCGCGAGTTCTATTTGCTACAGGTGTATGACATTTCTCATAAAATAAGGTTGAGAACATAGGAATGGAGTTTACTTGTGAACCCTTTAGCAATAAACATGATCAACCCACATACTCTTCCATTTTGAGGTATAGAAGAATATATAGCTACATGAATGAGATACGTAGCCGGGGTCTCATATCAAATTTATACAAATTGGTTCAATGAAAGTAACTCCACTCGTAACAGAACAACATTCGGTTTCGAGGATAGTTCAAAGCATTGTTTCTGAAACCTAATGTTATGCATGAACTCTGTCGTTAACATTCAAGTATTATAATGAAAATTTCCTCATAACTTATATAAGTGACCCTTTTCCGGTTGATAGATTCATGGGGTAGGTATGAGTAGAATAGTATGGTTTATATTGTGAAAATTGTGGATAGAAATAGTAAATGTATTATGAATGAAACAATTATTGATAGATGTATCCAAAGATGGGATAAGATGACCCAATGACCAAGGTGTTTATATAGGGAAAACCGGAGAAGTCATGGCTATATTTTGTAAATGTTTAGTAATTTGTGTTTCACAATTTGATTTAAATGGAAAAAGTACAAGATTCATTTCACATTCGTAATCATCTAGTAATTTAATAATGACTCTTTGTATTCTCACACCACCACACAAGTAGTCTTCCTATAAAAGGTACAATGCTCAGTTCAAAATTATAAAAAAATTACAAAAACCCTAAACGCAAAACTAAACAAATATGGACCTATTGGGTTTTACAACACAATCGTGTTTCGTTGATAAATAAAAAGAATTAATTAAAGATTTTTCGTTGAGGGATAGTACTACTAAAACATGTCTCTGCTCTCCAAGCGGCAATAAAAGAAAAAAAATGAAAAGATCAAGGAAATCGAACAAATTGAGTATAGTCGTGCAAAATGCTACATGGAAGTTGTCACATTTTCGTATGATGATATGGGGCTTGACACGTTTATTTTGTGAGAATGTGTTAAGCAGTTGAAGAGAATTGACGATTTCATTGTTGTGAAAAATAATCTAGAAGATTTGTTCATCAACTATGATTAAGTAACATGCATGTCAATGTTTTGTTCTTCAACTATATATGATCTACTATATTTCTTCCTTCTCTTTGAATGAATAAAAATAAATCTTTACATTTTATCATTTTTTTCAGTTTCTTTCATATTTAAATTTTGGGGTAAATAATATTTGATACAGTTAAGAATAAAAAACGTCCAATTAAATGTATATTGCATATCTAATGCAACTAATTTTTTTCACGGTTTACGGTTTGATTACGATTCTATAGCGAAAGACGATAAAGGTGAATACACTCTGTAGAACCGTAGGGGGTGAATACGGTCTTTTTGACTTCTTAAAAGTTTATAAAACTTCAAGTCAAAAAGTCACCCTCGACTCAACACACAAGTGTGGATTAGGTACTTGTGTGTCTCTCTTACGGAGAGTGTTCTTATTAATAGAATGATAGAAGAGAAGATTAAGAACACAAGATGTGTTTAGACTTAGAGGGATAGAGACGAGAAATACAGAGAGAAAGAATGAATGGCAAGAGGCGCGATATTTAAGAACCAAGGAGGGGTATTTATAGGCCAAAACTCAGATTTGGTATAAAACTAATTCGTGAGTGGCGCGATGGCCATGTGCTAGCGCGTGACCAGCGTGCCAGACTCGCATCCCCGAGTTTTGGCGTTATAAATATCCGTTATTGCTAAATGTCACACTCCGCTAAAACAAAAACACGGGGCGCGATTAGTTTAATAACATCACAAAAGTTGATAGAATACACATCATACAAAATTTAGTCAAAATAAAATATTATCTGAATTACCACAACTTCGTTATGAGTTTAAAAGTACAACATGAAAACATAAATTGCTCCGAAAATGAGATTTCCAAAATAAGATAATTGTTTTCCAAGACTGCGACATTTATGCAAATGTCCAATTCAAAGAGTTGACTAAGTTTCCACTTTAACCCGATCACCTGAAAAGCAGGATAAAAGTGGTCAACTTTGAAAATAGTTGGTTAGCTCACAGGAGTATGTAGACAATGTTGATCCCAACTTAAGATCAATTTCTTAGCTTGTAAAGGTTAAGTCACTTTGGATAAATTCAAAATAACTATGGTAGAAACTTTGTGAATATTAAAAAGTATGTGGAATCTACTCTTTAATACTTAAAAGAATATTAATGAAACGGTAAACTGTATGAACAATGATATCACTGAAAAAGCTCCAATATTATTATTATCAATAATACGAGTACTCTGTGTAGTACTAGGGTTTACAACCTTGAAGCTGTATATCAAAAACATATGAATGTGTATGTATAACCATAACCTAGGATCTCCTTTTATACACCAAGAAGTCCTTTACAAGATAACTACAAATCTTCTATAATTCTAATAGATAACTGCAAATCTTTTAACTTAATAAGATATACATAATCATTTTCAAAACATATCTCAACTTATACCCATAAGTAATCTTGAATAAACAATATTCATCTTATCAATATTCTCTTGATCTTTATCCTTCTGACAGTAGAAACCTTTAAACAGTTGGTAATCTTTCACATCGTAAGCAGCAGCATTTTTAAAACTTTTATACCAACATCGCCCACCAACCCGCACTAACTGTGTACAAACAGTAGTAAGACTACGTTAGAAATATTCTTTTCATTCATCACAGCAGTACAAAGTTACACTAGCATTACTAACTTTATGCAACAACAAAGTAACATTTACTCAAGCATTACTAAACATATACTAGCATACTAAGATACACTAACAGTATAACTTGTATACTAGCAGTATTAACTACTTAGTAGTATTTCGTACTAAGTCTCTATTAGTCTTAATTTCCATTATCATAGTAATATATACTAGTAAAAACAGTAGTAACTCTAACCTAGCATCAGTTACTTTCCAAACAGGCAATCAAGAAGCTTTTAATCCCAACAATCCCTCACCTAAACTTGATATTCTTCTTCTGAATCTCAAGTTTCTTCATTAAAAGTCTTCAAATAAGTGGACACACCAAAGGATGCATTCAAACACTTCCAGGATTCTTGACCAGTTTAGTCATGAGCTTAAGAAGCTGATAACACATTTCATTCCAATGGTCAGCTTAAAGCTTCTTGTTGAGCATTGCTGTGATTGTTGCAGGTGTAAGTGGATACTTTTCTCTACCATCATAAAGATATGTAGATTCTAAAATCTTACAAAATGTACTTCACTTGAAGAAAATAGCTTCCAACCTGTCAAACCCCTTTTTTTTTGTTAAAAAAAAAATTTCCCCTTGTAATTTCTCCATACATCCTTCTACCATCATTTCAAACATCACTTTCAGATAACCCCATAACACTCTTTCATATGCCTCCTCTGGCCTTGTATTCCCATGTTTAGCTTTAACCAACTTTCAGAGGGTTTCTAAGTCTTCTCTGTTAATGTTCTGAAGCATCTTAATCATTGATGAGTACCTCCTTGAACTTCCATCAGCTCTTATGATTTTAAAGTATCACATCTTTCCTTCTTTGATGATTTTCCAGTCAACAATAATTGGGGTCTTAGTGGCTAATGGTATAGCATCAACTGCTATTTCTTTCTCATCAACAACAATCTCCATATGCTTTTTCATCTCAGCTTTTTCTTGATCATTATCTATCTTTTGCTTCTTAATTCTTTCTTGTTCTAGCTCTGTGCCTGCTCTTTTAGAACTGCTTTCTTCTGCTCTTGTTACACTGCCTTCATCTTTCTCTTTACCTCCTTTCACCACTTCAGAATCCATAGATACAAATGAGTCTATCCAACCCATGGTCTTATCAAAAGCCTTCTAAACTTTATCAAAGCTTTTGTTCTTCAACTGACTGTGAGTGAATCCAGCCATGTTCTTCAGATAGGTACACATTTGATTTCTCTTTTTTTCTTCTCTGCTCTTCTGCTCTAAGTCTTGCAAAATGTTTATTTCTTTTATCCATGAGCTCTACAAACAGCTTTGACTTTTCTTTAATAGTCAACTCTTCCTACTTTTGTGCCTATAATCTTGCAACTAGCTAATAATCTGCATCTATCATAGCTTGAACATTATCCCATTCAGCAATGTTTGCATCTTCTTCTCTTTGTTTTGCAAGCTTCTCTTCTTCTTCTAATTCAGCATTTAATTGAGCTTGAAGTTTTTGAGCGATTTCTTCATCAATCAAAATTTGATCTTTATTTTTTAAAGGCTTCTCAGGTTCTATCATCTTTGCCTTGCCTTTGTCTTTAGCATGTGGAAGTTGTGATAGTTGTGAAGGTGATGCTATTTTTGTAAGTTCACTTCGCTCTTGAACTACAACTCCTCTAGCCTTGGGTCTTGTAACAGCAGTTGTAGTTGTTGTAGTAGCAGTTGTAATAACCTCGGGTTTAGCTGCTTTGATCTCTATTAAGGTCTGAGCCAGAGTCAACTTATCAACAGCTATTGTTGTAGCACTGACAGTAGTAACTTCAGCAGTACCAACTACCTTTTCAACCTTAACTTCCTGCTTATCAAAAACTCATGTATCAAACATTAGGTTATCATCATTCCTCACCTGTGTCTCATCAACCGAAGTAACCTCTGCATCAGCATCAAGATCAGTAATTTTCCTCTCCTTTTTGGATGCATCCTCCTGATCACCCAAACCTTCATCTTCAGAGGAAATAACTTGTGCATATCTACCAACCTTCCTTAACCTTTTAAGCCCTTGGGTTCTTGACTTATTCCTCCTCTCTAGCTTCTTGACCCTCTCTTTTAATTTAGTTATCTCTGCAGCTTGAGAGGTCTTTGTGCTCTTCAAGTCAAGAACTCTTTCAGACAGTTTTGTGCAAAGTTCTAACAATTCCTTTAGTTTCAGTCTATCCTCACCACTGAGTAGTGGATTATTGGAATGTGTATGTACATGCTCCTCATTGGCAGCCTCATCAGTGATAGGCTCTATAGATCCACTGGGTTAAGGAACCTCAGTGTCTTTCCTCTGTTTCCTCTTTGGTTGTTTTTTCTGAGGTTGTGATGTAGATGGTTGAATAATAGTGGGTGTGTGATGAGGATCAGTTGGTATTTCTGAACCCTCACCTAATTCTTCAGGATCTTGAACCATCATAGTTTGAAATAAAGGGGTAACTCTCCCAGAAAAACCTTTTCCTTCTCTCTTCATATTAGCAAAGACCTTCTTAGTGTGAGAAGGTGTAATATAAATTTCTTTATGTTTGGTCATTCCTTCAACTTGTTTATCCAGGAACACTTGCACAAACCTTGGATACATTAAAATTTTAACCCCACCCTCCAAGTTCTTCACCATATTATCAAAAATATATTTGGAAAAGTTGAATTTTTGGTTTGTGGCAAGACAAATGACAGCTGAGGCCATAGTGCTACTAAATTCGTTCCAAGCAGTTGTCTTAGCACTAAGGCATTGCAGAATTGTATGGATAAGAAATTTTCACTGAGGTGAAAAGAAAGCTTTATAGAATGTAAGCTTTTGTGTAAGATTTTCATACCCATGAGTGTCAGCTGTTTAAAAATTGTCGCATTTGGAAGACATTCAGTACCTTCAGCATCTTTTAATTGAAGAGCTCTTCTTACACTTGTCTCAGTGACGATCACCTTCTTCCCGTCTACTAGGGCTTGTATTTGCACTTCCCCATTGACAGTTTTTGCCTTAGCAGTAGCCCAGAACTGCTTAATGCATGAAGTATAGATGGTGGGATTCACCGTTACCGCATATCTGATAGAACTTGCATTCAAAAAATCAATAATTCCCTCACACCCATCACTTTCTTCTGGTTTCTCTAAAAACGCAACCAAATTGTGAGTTTCAGCAAACTTTATCGAAGTATTGTGTTGGGTTTTGACGATGAATGATAAAATTAAGTTAGGGTTTATGATTAGAGAGTATAGCAAAGTGTAAAATTGATCGAATGAGTGATTGAAACCCTTAATCGAAGTATTTATGAAATCACCCTCAACAACATTAACTTAAACTAGCAGTACTAAGTTAAGCCTAACAGCATTAACTGACCCAGTAGTAGCCCAGCAATAGTAAGTTATGCCTGGCAGCATTAACTTAACCAGCAGTAGTAAGTTTATGCCTAACAGCATTAACGAACACTGGCAGTCATAAGTGTATGCCTAGCAGCATTAACTTTGAGTCACAAGCATTAACTCCAATTTCGTTCAAAAAAGTATTTCCATCATCAATTTTGATTCTCCCAAGCTCTCTTTCTGTTTTTATTCTCACTATATCTCTCAATTCTTTTTCCCACTGAATCACTCTATCTTTTTTATGTCACACATCTCTCTTTCAGTTTTTCATTCTCACCAATTCTCTCAATTCTTTTAGCTTACAAAGTCACTCTTTCTATTTTTGTTTCACACATCTCTCTTTCTATTTTTCAGCTTACTATTTCTCTCAATTTTTTACTCACCAATTCACTCTATCTGTTTTTATTTTCACACGTCTCTCTTTCTATTTTTATGCTTACCAATTTCTCTCATCTCTTTTAACTCATAATTCTCTTTGTCTGTTTTTGATTTCTCTCAATTCTTTTTGCTTATAATTCTCTCTGTCTATTTTTGATTTCTCTCAATTCTTTTTGCTTACAATTCTCTCTGTCTGTTTTTGTTTTTCCTTAATGCTCACAGTATTAATTATAACAGCAGTACTAATTATACTTACCAGTAGTAAGTTAGGCCAACAACACTAACTTGAATTTCATCATTAGTTGCTGTTCCATTCCATTTCAAGCAGCATTTGTGCATAATTCGCTGCATATTAACATAATTAACCTCCCCTCAATCAATACTTCAGAGGTTAAGCATTCCTATACTTGCAATCAGATATTGAAATCTGCCAACATCAAATGCTTTTATGAGCAAATCTGCAACATTTTGATCTGTGTGAATCTTGATCATCTAAATAAGCTTCTTCTCATTGGAATCTCTGATAAAATGATGTCTAATCTCAATGTGCTTAGTCTTTGAGTGAAACACTAGATTTTTAACTATGCAAATGGTGCTTTCATTGTCAATGAAAATCTTGGTATTCATGAAATTGTATCTATAATCCAACATTTTATTTTGAATCCAGAGTACTTATCTACAGCAACTAGGAGCAGCCACATATTCTGCTTCAGTAACAGAGTTGGCAACTACAGTTTGCTTCTTGCATTGCCATGAAATCAACCTGCTTCCAAGAAATTGACAACCTCTTGTTGTGGATTTCCCGTCTAAACTTGCACCAGCATAGTCACTATCAGTATAAGCTTCCAAATCAAATTGTGAGTCCTTAGGATACCAAATGCCCAATTTAGGTTGACCTTTCAAGTATCTAAAGATTCTTTTCACAGCATAAAGATGTGAAACTTTAGGTGTGACTTGGAATCTTGCACAAGCACATACAGCAAACATTATATCAGGCCTTGAAGATGTTAAATACATCAATGAGCCAATCATTGATCTATATAAGTGAACATCAACATATTTAGAATTTTCATCCTTTATCAAAGGCTTTGAAGTCTCCATAGGTGTACTTGCTGTCTTCACAGTTGAAAAACCAAACTTCTTCAAAATTTCATCCACATACTTGTCTTGACTGATGAAAATCCCATCATCTTTCTGTGTCACTTGTAGTCCTAAGAAGAAAGTGAGCTCACCCATAGAACTCATCTGGAACTTCTTGTGCATCAATTTCTCAAACTCAGTGCATAACTCCTTTTTAGTAGATCCAAAAATGATATCATCAACATATATTGAACTAGTAGAATATCACTTTTGACTCTTTTAATGAACAAAGTCTTATCTATCTGACCTCTCTGAAATCCATTGTCCAATAAATAGGTAGATAAAGTCTCATACCAAGCTCTAGGAGCTTGATGTAGACCATATAATGCCTTTTCTACCTTATAAACTCTGTCAGGGAACTCTGGATCTTCAAACCCTGGAGGTTGACAGACATAAACTTCCTCTTCAATCTTGCCATACAAAAATGCACTCTTTACATCCATCTGGTATACTACAAAGTCTTTAAATGAGGCATAGGCTAAGAACAGCCTAATTACTTCAATCCTAGCAACTGGAGCAAAAACCTCATCATAATTTATTCCCTCTTCTTAAGTGTAACCCTGTGCAACTAGCCTTTCCTTGTTTCTAATCACAATACCTCTTTCATCTTTCTTTTTCCTGTACACCCATTTAGTGCCAATGGCTCTTTTTCTATGTGGTAAATCCACCAAGGTCCAAACCTGTTGTAACTTGAACTGTAGAAGCTCCTCTTGCATAGCTTCTATCCAGCTTGGATCTTTTAATGCTTGGATTACCTTTTTGGGCTCTTCCTGGGATAGGAAACAAGCAAACAGACAAGTATGAAGGTCTTCATGAGTTTTCCCTTCATAAACAGCACTAATAAACCCTTGTTCATTTGTAGTCTTTGTCATTCTCCTTGTTTGTACACCATACTACACATCACCAATCACATGATCTAGTGAATGATCTTTATGGATTCTTGTATTTAGAGTAGAAGGAACTAGATATGTGGTAGTAATGTTGCTCATATCTAATTATGTTTCAACACCAAAGAAATCAGCATGTGTGGCTTCAAGTAGAGCAATAGTAACTGTTGGACTAACAATATTAATATTTAGACTACCAGTATTAACATCTGTACTATCAGTATTAATACTTGGCCCAGTATAATTAACATCTTGAGTACTATTTTTAGGTTTCTCTTGATCATCAATTCCACTTTCCTTATTTACACCTTCATCATCCTTCTTTCCAGCATCACTAAAAGGTTGTGGTTCATTATTACTAGTATTCTTTGGAGAAGAATCAAATAGTGAACCATCTTTCCACAATGGCATCAAAATATAGTCTTGGCTAGATCCTGTCTCCTTGTTTGAATGACCTGCACCAATACTTTCTTCTGTACCTGCAAAATCATTAGAGTTTGTACCTGCAACAACTGACACATAATTCATTGATTTTGTTTGAACATCAATATCAAACAGCCACTTTGGTCCATCTCCTGCAATAATAGGCTTATCCTCCAAGAACCTAATATGAAAAGTTTCTTCTACTTTCCTAGTTCTAATGTTGTATACCCTAAAAGCCTTACTATTTAATGAGTATCCAACAAAGAATCCTTCGTCTGACTTCCATTAAACTTGCCCAAATAATCTAAGGTATTAAGAATGGTAACATGACACCCAAATGGTCTCATGAAGCTTAGAGCAGGTGTTCTACCTCTAAACAGTTCATAAGGGGTCTTGTTATAAGGCTTAACTACTAATATCCTATTCTGCAGATAGCAAGCAATATTAACTGATTCAACCCAAAATATAGTAGGTAACTTAGAGTCAACTAACATAGTTCTAGCAGCCTCAATTAGTGTCCTATTTCTCCTCTTAGCAACACCATTTTGCTGAGGAGTTCTAGCTACACTAAATTCCTTCTTAATGCCTTTCTTTTCACAAAATTCACTCATAACTCTATTTTTGAACTTTGTTCCATTGTCACATCTGATAATCTATACTTTCTTATCAACTAGATTTTCTATCTCAGTTATAAAGCTCTTAAGAATGCCACTAGTCTCATCCTTAGATGCTAAAAAGAAAACCCAAGTAAATCTGCTATAATCATCAGTGACAACAAGACAATATTTCTTATTCATTAAGCTGCTCACAAAAGTTAGACCAAACAAGTCCATATGCAACATGAATAAAGGCTGAGTAATAGAGTTCTGAATCTTGGACTTACAAGAGGCTTTGTGTTGCTTTCCCTTAAGGCAAGCAACACAAGTTTGGTCATTTTCAAAATGTTTTGTAGGTAAACCTCTCATAAGATTTTCCTTAACAAGTTTATTAATAGTTTTAAAATTTACATGACCTAGCCTCCTATGCCATAGCATTGATTCATCAAGTGTGGCCTTTGCAACAAGACAAGTTAAACTCTCTTTAGGGATAATATTCTTCATATCAACATTGTATATATTTTTCTTTCTAGGAACTTTAAGTAAAACCTGACTTTCATCAGCTAACTTAAAGTCAAGAGACAGAACAAAACATCCAGTGTTAGTAAAAAGAACACTGTTCTTTTTGTCACACATCTGTGAAACACTAAAAAGGTTAAACTGTAACTCCTTGACAAAGTACACATCCTTAAAATCAAGCTTACCAGTTTTAAGGGTTCCTTTACCAGTAATTTTCCATCCTTTGGCTCCTCCCCTAAAGGTAACATATCCTCCATCAAATTCCTTGAAGTCTGAGAGATAGGACATGTTCCCTGTCATGTGCCTTGAGCATCCACTGTCAACATAGCCTTGATCTTCTTTTTGTGGATGACCCTGCACATAAAAATAAGGAAATTAGTTTCCTTTGGGGACCCAAGCCATTACTGACTTGGATCTGCCTTGTGCATCAACATAATTATGTCTCTTCAATGTAATTGATGCACTATTAAATTTGGTAGGTCTCCAAACCCAACATGCTGACCTTAACAACATTAACCTGATTTGCCCTCACAGCATTAACTACTACTGAATTTGGCCTAGCAGTATTAACTGTTTTTGGCCTAACAGTATAAAATGTTCCCTTAGTAGTATTAACTTTTTGGCTAAACTTTTTGTTAGTTAATGATGTTCTTATTTGATAGGGCCTCTTTACAGTTGATTGTGCTAATTTAGAAAGATGTGACATTGGTCTAGTACTATAAACTATAGTTTTGGGGTGAGCAGTATTAACAGGCCTAGCAGTATTAAGTGATCTTAGGCCAGTTTTCATTAAAACTGCTCTTGGAACCATGTTCCTGTGAGCACTAGGGTGAGTCTTTTTAGCAGAATAATTGTAATTCACCCTTGTATAATTATTCCTAGATACCACCCTTTCCCTTTGATGGTAATTGCAGTTAGCCTGCACATGGTCAAAACTTCCACAGACAAAACAAGCTTTATTGTACATCACAAAGTCACTTCCTGGCTGTTGGGACTTCTGATTATTCCAGTTTTTTTGATTTCCCCTAGGACCTTGATATTACAAGACTATCTCCATGAATAAAACAATCTTCAATGCTTCCCCTTGACTTAAGATCTCATTGAACATGCCACCATACATAATAAGATGCAAATTAATAAACAGTAATCTTCTTCCCCTTTTTGTAATCATCGAATAAAGGTCTTCTGTAGATAAGCAACTTGAAGTTTTACAACTACAAACCATATACTACATTACTAATCCAGCCTTCCAATGTCTCAAATTAACCTCCATGACGCATAATAAGAATAATGAATTTAATACAGTAGAAACTTAAACTAGTAGTAGTAATAAACAACTACTAGTAGTAATGAAATCTTTACCTCGATGATGCATGAACATATCCTGATGGTTAAACATCTTGTCAATAAGTAGGCTCTATGTAATGATTACTGATGAAGAAAACTAAGTATAACGAATTTGATGTAGAAGTAGAATAACCCAAACTTGTGTCTTATGTCTTGTACTATCCACATGACTCTAAACTCATACCAAGACCAAAGTATAAGTAGATCACAATTTCTTGACAAAATCCTTAACTATATGAGACACTAAGCACAACAACGTAACTCCTTAAAGTGATAGCAAATGTGTGCATTGAGCACCATAAGTTTGTAGATCACATACATTTGCTAGATTTGTCAAGTCTTCCTCACATCGTTTCTAAGCGCGAACAAGTTATCTTTAAAGTGTAACACCCACTTTAAGATATGATAAGAATACGAATCTGTGAAACTCCACTTCAACTTCAAATAGGTGATAAATAATTGTCTTCGTAACTAATTATACCAATAAATATGAGCCTTTAAATCTATTAAGAACATGTAAACCAAAACCAAAAATCCAAACAGTAAACACCAAAAACAAACAAACTTGTGTTTTTGTTAAGTTCGACATCCATCATGTGTATGTCATCCGATAACGGGCATAACTAGCAGTATAAACAATAAGCAAGCAGTCTAAACTCTTTAACTAAGTAGTACTAACTTACTCCTTCCTCCCATGCTTAGCAACACTTTATCTGTTACAAAACTGTCACTAATCCGTCGCTAATTTGCATTCTCCTTCCTCTCATTCTTTTGGTGACACTTTTTAGTGTTACTAATCTATCATAAATTCTGATTACTCATCATAAACACAATTAGTTTAATCACAAACTACTACAATCTGTATATCTCCTAGGATACACGAAACACCAATAAACCTCCTGTCATTCTTCACACGTTTTCATGAGATGTTACAGACCCATGTATCTTGGTTTAAGTTCAATAGTAGAATTAAGAAAAACCTTAGCAGTAGTAATCTACCATTGGCAGTACATGTTTTTCACAAAAACCTAACTTTCAAATATTAGTTTTGAGTATTACCTTCTGCTCCTTCTAAGAACCATGGCAATAGTTTAAAGGATGATCGTTTAAACCATGACAAACTTGCAATATGTAATCTTTTGGCTTGGGTTTGTTCTTGAGAAAAAGACCTTGTGACTTATGAAAACAGAACGTTGTTGTGACTTTAAGTATCAATAAGACTTTTCTTTGACGCCTCACTGCATTAGGCTTTTTGAAAAAACCCTAATGTCACTAAATTTGCTTATTACTGAAAACCAGAAAATCAACACAAAAACCTTGATATCTTAGATCGAGAGCCCTGTGGCTCTGATACCAATTGTGAAGTCTAAAGAATCGTTGTAAGCTCAGATTGTTTAGATCTTTATCTAGGATTAATAACATTGAACATAGAATAATGCATAGCGGAAATAGCATAATGAACAAAGTTATTTTAACAAGGTTTTTCATTCATATTATTCACTATTCGCCCCAATTCTAGATGATCAAATCTAGAACAATTACTCTAACTAGTAACAGGATCAATGACACATTGACCTTAAGGCTACACAACAAACTCTAGGTGTCTAACATAGACCATATGCCTAGATACATAGACACACTTATTTTGGTGTTTACATCTTAATTCTCTACTAAACCTACATGCCTGGTCCTCCTTTTATAACATAAGGAGTCCAAGTTTACAAAAGATAAGAATTAGAAAAACAAATAAATCTTTTTAAACTTTAAGCTTTATCTTGTAAATCTTCTATCTAAATAAGGAGATCTTCTAGATTCTTCAAAATCTTCCATCTTTTAAAGAATTCCAGCTTTGCGTTTAAGTCCTTTTGTTTCATTCTTTTATTCACTTTGTCTCATCAAATCAAGAATCCTAACAATCTTCCCCTGTTTGATGATGACAAAACAAACAAAGTCATGTATGAACTTCATCATAAAGCCAAAGTTTCCCCTGAAGTTGAGATGTAATCATCTCTCTGAATGAAACAAAATCTTCTTAATTCAGACTTCCTTTGTAACATGCCACACCAAGGATCTATAAGTTGCAACCTGTTAACATTTCTTCCCCTTTTTGTCAAAATCCAATAAGGGACTTATGAATGAAAGCAACTTTGAGTTCAACCACTTCAAACCAATATCACACTACTAACCCACACTTTCCAATGACTTGAATTACCCTCCATGACGCATAATAAGAATAATGAATCTAAGTAGTAGAAATCTAAACTAGCAGTAGTAATAATGACTAGCAGTAGTAAAAACCTTCACCTCGATAATGCATGTAAATGTGTCAGAATCCAAATAATCACTTCCACTTCATAATGATGAACAAGAAAATAAGATTGGAGATGAGAAGAATTGTAGAGAGAGAAACTAGAAAGAGAAACTAGGAAGAGAATAAAAATAGAGGTTGATTTACTTGCACAAATACAAATGAGACCAACAACCCTCTCTCCACACATGGATAGGGGT
>BQNB010053373.1:11869-40043 GCA_026074375.1 Tanacetum coccineum | reverse complement strand
CACACATACACATCCATAACGATGGAATAGACATATGTGATTACTCGATCCTTAACTCGAATAAACTAAAGAATAGGACTAGTAATCTGTACTAATAGTCGTAAACCAACAAGGGCGACAAAATTATATATACACATCCATAACGATGGAATAGACATACATGATTGCTCAATCCCTCATTCGAGTAAAACCAAAGGTTAGGATGAAGAACAATAAAGGGTAGTGGATCTTCTAATCCTTTCACCAAAAGTAATACACCAACAAGGCGGACAAAATCACACATACACATCCATAACGATGGAATAGATACATGCAATTGCTCACATCCTCATTCGAGTAAGACCCATGGTTACGGATTAGGAAAAGGAAAATAATTGTTGTTAAATAAAAAGAACAAAACAAATAGATTAAGTCCGACAAATAAGGTATAGTGTTGCTAGATACTTTTCCGACCGTACCCATAAAAAAGACACAGAATCATAGACATAAATGTCTTGATCATAGATCAACAAAAACAACCTTAGTTGGCGTTCCCATAATGGTCAACTCCCAATAGTCTATAATATACATATTATACAACATTAATGGCAATATTAACCACTTTATACAAGAAATACATGGTTGGTTTATTTCGACCAACATACAACAATACTCTACAGAATTATTTTTGTGTACTTTTCTATTTCTTTGATTTTTTTAACCAAACCACTACGAATTTCTGTGTATTTTCACCATTTCACGATCTCAATAAATTTGGATAATTTATCCATAATCCTTCATACTTCGGATATATAAAAAACTAGTATTGTGAAAGTAGTAAAACACATGAAAATAGAAGAATTAAAAAATATACACTACTTTCACATCCCATTAGCATTGTGCAATTCCCACCTATTCATAGATAGAAATTTTCACACACTTACACTCCAAATTGCATTATTCAATTTTTTCCGACCTAAACCGTAGAAAGAAAATTTATCATTGCGACACAAGAAACGTAATACTATTACACAAAAGCAACTACAACCGATTAAGAATTAATCTAAGAGGTTTAGGCTAAGGTATAGAAAGTGAAGTAACGAGAAAAAATATTTGGTGTAAGCAAGAATGGAATGGCTTCAGCAGGTTTATTCTTTCTAGGGGTGTCCTACTTTGAAAATGAGAGTAAAACAAAAAGGGGTTTAATTTATACTGGGTTCACTAACTAGTGTCGTAGGTGTAATATGACGCATTTAAAGGCTTTTTAGTGTAAATCCTAGAAATTTACCAGTAAAAAATTGTCACTCCATCGTTAAAAATAGTACTTATTATTTGATGCTGAATAGATAAAACCAAGCCAAGTTTCTAAAGTCTACAACAATGCCACCGGGCACACCTATAATATTATGTAATTTATGATAAACATTTTGGAATGGATAGGGCTCAATCTCACAATATCAAAGCAAGGATTATGTATGTCGGGTTATGTAACTAATAAGTTCACAAAATAATGCTTGAATTTTTTTTAAAATTCAAATGCCATTAATTAAAAACATTGTTATTGTAAAAAAATATGGACAATAAGCGTTCTAATTTCTCCTCCCCCCACATTAGTAATACAACGACACTCTAAGATAAATAAATAAAACATTAAGGATAAGGAAATTTAAATAATTATAACGACAAACTCCCCTGATTATTTGCACTGTTATGATCCTCCAAGTTTGCGGTGATGATCAAGATTGTATGTATGTTAAAAGCTGGTCTGGATGCCAGCATGACTACAACACACTGATACCATAATATAAATCTGCCACAAAGTCGATATCTTTGTTCATTAAGGAGCGCCTGTCTAAGATATAAGAAGAACCAATTTTAGTTTCTATCTCCCGATATTCAACGTTAAAAAACAAAAAACAAAAAATACAGCACATGAAGCGATACGTCGTATCTAAAACCAGGATACCACAATATGAGACCTGTAAAAAGTATCTAATGTACGGGTCAGAATTCCAAAATTACGCCGTAACATAATCATATAATACGCCAATAGATAAATCTGACCAAAAAAGTTTAAAATGCATAAAATAAAACGACTGGCATAATGTCCAGACTTCAATAAGCCTATCCATTGAGATTGATACGCCGTATCGAAAGTCTGGGAAGACAAACTCGATAAAAATTGAAAATTACATTTTGGGTTGTCTCCCGGCAAGCACTTTTATTTACAAAAAAGTCTTTAAGTTAGACTTGTTTTCAGCTTCACTCCATCCTTATAAAATAACTTGGGGTCGAACGGGATGCTAAATGGCACATATAAATTTTTAAAAAGATTTATTAGCATCCCTTCGATAAGATAATTTCAAGTCATGATATTAATACCTAATTCTTTGATAAAAGTTTTAGTTTTGAAAAATTTTCCAGATCGTTATAATGACTTGTTATATCCAAGTCTATTTGACCCTTATGTAACTGATACTTAGTTACAACAGGTAATATGTTTGACAGATATATCCCTCGAAGACTGTTTGATATCGATTTTATCATCATCATTATTCGAATCTGTTTTTAAATCATTGATAGAAACTAATTTATAAGAAAATGAGTTTTTATCATATGAAAAAGTGTAATCTTCGTCATCATATTCCTCAAATGATATCACGAAATCAAAATCAACCTTTTTAATATGATGAGCACCTTTACCCAGTAGCAGGCTCAAATGAGAACTCTATTTCAGAATGTCGGAGTCATCTTTTTTAGACAATGGGCAGAGACGCTTTCTCAAAATATTGAAGTAGTTGCGCTATCTCAAAATACCTGACCTTTACACCATACTAGCTAGTTTCCGCATTTTAAACTCTGACCGCGGCCTACGTGCTTTTTCATGCTTCAATGCTGGAATATATTCTTCCATAGTGACGTCGGGTCGTCCATTTCCTGTAATAAAATTAGCTAGGAAAGAAAAAGTCAATAGACTAACACTGTATCAAAACTGGTATTGGTCACTTCCAAAAATGTGTGAGCGATATACATATGGTCACACGATTTTTTTTAGGGTGTATTGTCACTAAAGATCGCGCTACTAGTAGGTCAAATACTGATGACGATAGGTGAGTTCGTAGGCTATTTTCCATGAAAAAAGAGTGACTAAAACCCGAGATATGTGTGAACAAATGTAAGGCACAACTTTTGGTATGATTAATCAGTATTAGTGAACCGTAAGAACACGTGATAAAGATTCACACGAATTGTTTTTGAGAGTAACCTATTGTTTCATCCTTTGGCCACATAAAAAAATATATAATAATGTACATTTTTTTTTTTTTTTTTTTTGTTTTTTATTGAGATTATTTTATTTAAGTAAATAGTGTGATTTTGTGTGTGAGCTATTACCCGTCCTGTGGCTAGAATAAAATTGACGTTTTTTGTGAAGATTGTAGTCACGAGCAACGGGTGTTTGTTATTTGGACAGCACATATAATATTAAAAAAAATGGCCAAAATGTGTTTAATAAGTGTGACCATATGCTTTTTTAAAGAATCAAGTAAATTGTAGTTTATGTAACATTTGTTCATACCAATTGATCATATGAATTTTTATGTTTTGTTTGCCTTTTGAATATTATTCCACACAAAGCATGATTTTTGGATTTAGTCACATACAAGTTAACAAAGTGGCCAAAAGTAGTAATAAGTGTGACCATAATGTTAGTTTAAAGTCAAGTGAATGTTTAATTTTGTGTGAATATGCCTCATTCCATGGTCACATGGATTTTAAGTTTGTGTGGCATTTTGTAATATTTTAGTGCACAAAAGTCATTTTTTTAATTTAGTCACAACAAGTTAACACAAAGTGGCTGAAAATGTTCGCTTCCTTAAAAATGTAGTGACCATAAGTTGTTATCCAAAAAGTTACAAGTGAATTGTATTTTGATTACATCTTCATTCCATTATCCATGAATTTTATTAATTTATGGAGGTCATTATGAAAATATCAAGTCACACGAGAAACGCATTTTTTTTTAATTTAGTCACATACAAGTAAACCAAAAGTGGCCAAAAAGAAGTAATACAGGACCAGTAGAGTTGTTTAAAGTCAAGAGAACAGTGTATTATGAGTCGCGCATACCTACGTTCACCCAATAGTCACACTGAATTACAAGCCACCTTGGAAGTTATGTTTGTCCTTTTTGTAATATATAAGTCCCAACAAAGGCATGATTGTTAGGAATTTAGTCACATAACAATGAAAAAATAATGTGCCTAAAAAGAGATAATATATTGATACCATATGTAGTTAACCACGTAAAAACAAATAGGTTGTTAAAGTTAGTAGTACAATAGATCATCCAAGTTGGTCACATTGAATATATAGTATGTGTAGTCCTTTTGTAATTTAGTCACTACAAAAGCAGTTTTATTTATTTATTCACATACAAATAAACATAAAGAGGCCAAAACATGTAATAAGTGTGACTCTATGCTAGTTTATAAGTGAAGAAAAATGTATCTTGTTGACAATTGATCATCTAATGTCCCCATGCAATTTTATGTTGGGAATATTCATGTCCTGACTTAGTACCGGTTAGAGATAAAACTTAGTGCCTGAGATAGTCATGAGATAGTACAAAACTGACATTACAAAGTGATTAATATTGATCATATAGATAGTACAGTTAGTGAGAAAATAGTTATTGATCAGTTTTTAAGAGAATAATGTATTAGATATTAAAGGAAAAAGTATATGTATAGATCTTTTATAGGCGTTTGTAAGCCTGTTAGGGGATTAATACCATGTCTATAAAAAGGAACCCTCTTGGCATAGGTTGTGTTATAGAGCATATCAGTTAACAATATACATCCATACAAACATATCTCATACGTTAGTAATCTGTAATCACTTCAAACAGATAAATAGAAATCAAATTTATGGTTTTTATTCATTGTTCTTTCTCAATACTATTGTGTAGGATTTCCACATATTCATTAGTATTCATAGTCAGTTATACTATATGTCTAATCTGTATATAAACACGTGGTTTATCACACCCATATCAAGCTTCAAAGATCTGTTTTATTTAGGGACTCACAAGTTGGTATCATAGCCTGTAAAGAAACTCTGAGTAAGAAATGAAACAAAAAGCAGTTATAAATCCTCATCTTAAAAAACTAATCATTCCTGGTTCACAAGATGAAACTCCACCACCACCACCGATCATCTTACACAAACACCAACACAACAAACTCCCTCATACTTGTTCAACCATCAAACTTCCCTATTCACAAAAAGGGAGAATACGATATATGGCCATGAAATGGAACATTATTTTGCCCATACAGACTTATCCAATCAAAACTTTGATTTCGTAATTATCTGTTAAGTGATTACAGATACACAAGGTACATAAGTTTGTACAATCACCACAGATACACAATGACCAAATCGAAGGTACACAACCATTCAACGTTGATTTCTAATACTCCTGGTTGAAGTGATTACAGATACACAAGAGTACACAACCATCAACTTGACATATACTCTTAATCTGATGAAAGCTTTATCACAAAATAGAGAAATCGGTCCTGGTTATCAACAATCACCCACTAGATACACAAGGTCAAATCAAGGAATCTACTCTGCCTCCAAGGGACTGCAGAAGAGATCCTAGCCAGAGAAAGAGAAAGAAAAGCTAGGACTTCACATTTGCTTATGGCTATTAACCAGTAAGATCATCGATTGACTAAATTTCATAAGATGACTGATGCAAAGAGATGGGGATGCCATCAAATCTAGATTTGGTGGAAATGACGATCAAAGAGATGCAGAAGTATATCTTAAAGCGAACATTTTGAAGGTGTTCTCTGTATCAAACACAGAAGGACTTGCATAAAGGGTATAGACAGACAGGTTCCAAAGTCTTCTGAGTCAAATAGAGAATCATGGGTAGCATGGTGTATTCCACTTAGGATGCAAATCAGAAATGCCTTAATCTCTACCTTTCTAGCTGGTCTCAATTTTCCATAATTAATGAGGACGCAGCCAGGAGTTGGACAGTCTCAGCATTGATGATCCTGTATAATTAATCTTAAGAGGTTCTTTGGAGAATGATGAAAAGCTCTACATCATCATCCTTTAGCATGCAAAATTGGCAGGTTTGGTCTCTGAAAACACCAGCAAGTACTAATGATGTTAGTACCGCTTATTTGTGTTGTCTAAACGTATCTGTCAAAACTCCATACTATATACCAAACTTCATCATACTCCTACATGTGCAATCAATCCAGTTGCCTTAATTAGATCATGAGGACTTTAGAACAGCTTGAATGAATTTTGACCTTAGAAGAAATGGACTTGAATTGCAGGTTGGCCATATTTCGATGAGAATGAAAAAGTTCTACAAAAAGACTAGAAGAAAGCTACAATTTGATGCAAAGGAACCAGTTTTTTTTTGATAAAGACCAAGTCTATTGCAACGATTGCCACAAGACAAGGCCATTTATGCTTGAGAGTATAGAACCAAGGGAAATACAAGATATAGTAAGGGAAGGAGAGATGGTTGGAACTCTGGCAATAAGGATGGGAGAAGATCTGGTAAGCAGGAGGACTCTAAAGCATTGGTGACTATTGATGGAGAAGGTGTAGATTGACCAGTCACTCAGAAGAAGAATAAGATTCTGCTTTGATGGCTTGCAACAAAAACACTCAGGCTCAGACACAAAGGTCACTTCCTGTTCAAGATAAGTGTAAAGAGTCTTATGTCTAAACCTTAAAAACTGTATGAAGCACGAAAGAAAACCACATAGTGATGCAAGCATAAAATAGAAGGCTATACTCAAGGTCTAAAGAATTGAAGCATATTAATGCTCAACAACAAGGTCAACTTTGTTATGAGAAAGATAAGGTTTATGAAAAAGACTTAGTATGAAAAAACTGATGTCGTAGACAACCATTAAAAACTGTTGGGTAGAAAGCAAAAAAGAAGAAAAGATTTAAAAAGCTAAAGTAGAAAATGGCACAACTCTCTAAAAATCTGTAAACAAGCTAAATACCCAATATGAGTGCTAATGATATATTGGCTTGTGCATGGGGATCACATATATGCTGGAATTTTGATCAATGAAAATGAAGTTTACAAAGTGTTTATTATGAAAAAGGAAAGTGGTTGAAAAACCACCTTGTATGATAGGTTTGTTACAGCAGGAGGAATGCATGTGTACCTCCAGCACCCATGACAGGGAATACATCCAACTGGACCTGATGTAGAAATATATTAAACTCTCAATTTTACATATAGATGGTCCAAATTAGTCTTAAACTATGTAGATCGAAACCCAAACCAGTGACTTTGATACTTGTGAATCCAGATATATTGTTAAAACACATGAATCCTTGCATGAACCACTCTACATGAACCCAAAGTAGTAAATCCAAATTAAGGTTTAGGTCTATTGCTCTATAATTGAGGAGTATGAATGCAGACTAGTGAAGATGAACATGTGTCACAACCTACAAAAGAACTGGAACAATCTAGTTTTGCTATTACTAATACGCAAGTAAAAACTCCTAGGTGAAACTGTTAATAACAATTTCACACATAGTAAAAATCCTAACATTAACAAGAAAGGGTTAGGATAATGGGTATACACAGAGAGCAGTTTTGTATGTGGTAGTACCTTTAGTCAGCTAATAAAGAGATTGTGATTTCATGAAAAGAGGATGGCTAAACAAGCGAGTTAAACAATATCATGATGATGAAGTCTAGTCAAAGGAGATTAGACCAATTTGGAACAATGTTCACGAAGAGAGAAACAAAAAACCATTGTGTTCCTCACACACAGTTCTAACAAGAATAAAGAAAAATTCTAGGTGAATACTGCTTAGAGCCAGCGGTACAAACATGTTATTACTTCAAGGCATTATTAAACATGACAGGACATACAACTAATGCCTGCAATGAAAGTTAATTATTGTTAAGCCTATTGTGAATAGAGATTAAACCATTCAATGTTATTTAAGAAAACTTATGTCACATTTTCAAAGTCTTTTTTAAACACAAACAGCACTTAGAACAAAATTTTTCATATCCAAAGTTAATACTAACTGAGGTAAATGCAGTTAGTTGCTGTTGGGGGAAAAAAAAAAAAGTGAAACTGCTGTTAAACTCAGGCAGGTTGTAATGAAGCAAAAAGGACATTAACTTGTACAATATCTATAAAATAACAATAGAGGATCAAGTCTAGTAAGAAGTTAACTATTCAAAGATCACTGTGCAGACTCAAGCCTAAACAGGCTTGTGGTCCCTAGAGAATCTAATCTCTATTATTTGATGTGCAAGGATAAATCTCACACAGAGCTTTAAAGCACAAGCAATATTAATAGTTGATTTCCAGCACAGACTACAAACAATTCCCTACCGTTTGCTGCATATCAAGACTTTAGATGTTGGCCACTGTTGCTTTTGGAGGAAGTAAAGGGTACCTAACAGGTAAAAGGTAAAATACAACCAAGAAAGTTAGATTTTGAGATGTGAGCTTTGTGAAAGAACTTCACATTTTCAATCCTCTTTGTCTTTTTCTTGTGTCACAATAAGTGACAAATAAGATCAAAGTATCTTTTCACTAACGTCTGAAGTCTTGTTTGTCTCCTGGAATTTAAGTTACCTGATGAAAAACAAGTATTACTTAGAATCCCTAGACAAAATAATATGTACAGTTTCAATTTAGAGAACATTGTTCCTTCAGGAAGTTTAACTTGTTTAATTGCAAAGGTCACAATTGATGAATCTAACAAATGCATAGGCAGGATTTTGTTCATGTTAACTTTAAAAACTTAACTAACTTGTGAAATGGGAAACCTTGTAAGAGATTACCTTCAATCGACTTTCAAAATGACCATCACTTGTGTTTGCTTTGTCAGAAAGAAAGCAACACAAGGCCTCCTGTAAGGCCAAAATCGATTGAGCTCTAATAGTCACATCCTTACAGCTTCTATCAATGGATTTGTTTAGACCTACAACTTAAGGAGCTTATAAACCATAAGAACTTATACCAGGTTATCACTTATGAATTTAGCAGGTTTAGTTGGGTGTTCTCTTAATAACTAAGGAATGAATACTATGGGAATCCTTAAGGACCTTTATAAGACAAATAGAGACCAATCAAATCAAAAGGGTTAAAATCAATTAGATTTGAAGAATGGTACTGAATTTACAATAACAGAGGGATTTTAATATTTTGTGGACAAAAGGGATCAAGAGGTGGGGAATACAGTAATGCCAGAAACTCCACAAAAAAATATGAGTTGCTGAAAGAAAAATATGGCCCCTTATTTAGGCTGCTAGGACAATGCTAGCAGATTCATTTTAACCTAACACTTTTTGGGCTAAAGCAGTTAGAAACGCATGTTATTTTCTTAATAGGTATTATGACCAGCCTCATAAAAAATAACACCTTATTGAACATGTAACTGGTAAAAAACCCCTCATAAGCTACATAAGACCTTTTGGGTGCCATGTGATCTATCTTGAATTACCATGACCATCCTGGTGAGCAAGTTTGAATGGGAAATCAGGGTTGGGGGTGGAAAAAAGGTATTTTCTAGTGTGGAATTCTCTACAAACAAAGTCTTGTTAGGGTATAACAATTAGAAACCAAGAGAGTAGCGAAAACCTTACACAAACCATAATCTTTCTTTGAAAAAGACACCAATGTTGCAGGGAGGAAAGGACTCACCTAGCTGGTGATGTATCTAGATAAGGGGATTAAACATTGAGTGAGCAGAGATGTAGTAGAGGGTTAGCTGCACCTCAGTGAGTGAAGCGGGAGAGAAATCAAGGCTAACAAACAGAGGCAGGTTCCGACAAAGATAGCGAGCAAGTAGCACAGAATGAGCAGTGGAGACACAATGAGATAGCGAATCAGATGTATCTTGCATGTGATGTGATGAAGGTGTCGTGTGCGCACATTGGATTTTCAAGGACTGCTCGTGGTATCTATACATAGTGATGTAGGCAGAGCTCACTCTATGCGAGGGTACTAGGATCTTCACAAACTACCAGAGCTACTAGCGTATAGAGAGCATCATACAGACACACTAGGTGTGTACTAATGACATGTCGCAAGGGCAATCAGCCTGGATTAAAGATCCATGAGAGTAAGCTAGTATCGGCGAGGAGGTGCGCGAGCGTGGTCTGATTATTCTTTATGTCGAGTGCGAGCTGACAGAGCTTAGTGCCACACACACACCTGACTAGAACCGCGAAATGACACGAAATTAGAAGATGAGCTCAATCAGACTCATGCTCGAAAGTGCTTGCTACGAGGAAAGGAATCTCTGTCCGTTCTAGAGAGACCGGCGAGAGGGAGATTAGGACACACTAGTATCTTTCTGCAATGACAAGATGGAAGCATGCGACGAATCAGCAGGACATGACAGCTCTCTCTCGTCTCGACAACAAGCGTTCAAGGGCGAGTGTGATGAAGTCTCTGTGGAGGAGAGAAAGCTAGTTTCGGTCATGCTCTCTCTATGGTTCAAGTAAATAGCGACTTTAGTTGCTTGTGGGCCGAGCGCCATGGTCGCGTGAGAATGCTACTCGTCTGCATCCATTGAGCGCGACGCTAGGGGTGTCGAGGAGTCAGCTTTTAGATGACTTTCGAAGCTTAATCCAAGAAGAGACTTGATCCTCCTTAGTCGTGACTATGCTCCTCAGAGCAGGTGCTATAAATCAGATGTATGTTAGGTTGCTTCACCTACATCCTTTGCTCGTGATCTGCTTACATTAGATAATGAATAAGACAGACCAATGGATAATGCAGTAAAAAGTAGTCCTGAGCAGATTCACCTCTTTTTCAAATCACCTCACATATTATCTTGTGTACCTGCATTGTGATTAGCTTCTAGTAGACCTGCATGTTTGTTAGCTTGATTTTCTGATCCTCAACTGGTTTATAATACATTGAATCCAGTTACATAACAAGAACAAACAGCCAAGTTGGTCCTTTTCCTCAACATTTGGTTTATTTTCAGAAAGTTATTTGGCGCAGTTTTTCCGCAACTCTCTTGGTTTCTAATTTTGTAAACCCTAAAAGCCCGATATGCTTTGAGTCGGAGGGAATGACCACTAGAAACACACTTCACCGATTTCCATCAAACTTGCCCCAGATGGTCAATGGTATTCAAGATATCACATGGCACCAAAAAGGTCTTAGGTAGCTTATGATTGGTATTTTACCAGTTACAAGTTCATAAGTGTATATTATGATGCATTGTTCACTACTACGCGCAATAAGAACATAACAAGCAGTTACTAACTGCTTTAGCCCAAAAAGTGTTTAGGTAAAATGAATCAGCTAGCATAGTCCTAGCAGCCTCAATTAGGGTCCTATTCATTCTTTCAGCAACTCTATTTTTTTAGTGGAGTTCTTGCATAACTGTAAATCCCCTCTTTTGATCCCTTTTGTACATCAAAATTCAATACAATCCCTTTCTTAAATTCTGTACCATTAATACATCTAATGTTTTAACGCTTTTGATTCAAATTGTTCTCTATTGTCTTAAAAAGTCCTTAAGAGATTCCACTAGTTACATCCTTAGTTTCTTAAGAAGACACCCAACTAAACTGCTAAAATCATCAGTGATAACCAGGTTAATACGTCTTATGGTTAAGCTCTGTACAGATGTAGTTCCTAAACAAATCCATATGAAGAAGCTATAAGGAGTGACTAATAGAGCTCACTGATTTGGCCTTGTGTTGCTTTCCTTTCTGACAAGCAACACAAGTGTGGTCATTTTGAAAAATCTTTGAAGGTAAACCTCTTACAAGGTTTCCCTTCACAAGTTTGTTTAAGTTTTTAAAGTTAACATGACCCAACCTCCTATGCCATTATGTTATATTCAAAAAATTTGTGACACTTTGCAATTTAAACAAGTTTAACATCCTGAAGGAACATTTATCTCTAATTGGAAACTGTACATATTATTTTTGTCCTAGGGATTACTAAGTAATACTTATAGTTTTTCATCAGGTAACTTAAATTCATGGAGACCAAAACAAGACATACTTAGGTAGTGAAAAGAACTTTGTCTTCTTGTCATCTTATCTGTGACACAAAAAGAGATTGAAAATGCTGAAGTTCTTTCACAAAGCTACACATCCTCAAAATCTAACTTTTCTTGTTTTTATTTTTACCTTTACCAGTTATGTACCCTTTACTTTCCTCCAAAAGCAACAGGGCCACCATTAAAGTCTTGATATGCAGCAAGGTAGGCGCATGAATCTAGTCATGTCCAGGAACATCCACTATTAATAACTGGCCATTGGTGTCTTTAAAGCTCTGTGGGATAATCCTCACATCAAATAAAAGAGATTATTCTCTTAGGGACCCAAGCCTGTTTAGGCTTGAGTCTTGCCCATGTGGATCTTGAAAGTAAACTACTCATAAGACTTTGAACCACTAATGGTCTTTATAGATATTTTGCAGTAAAGTCCATTTTATTCTTCAATTACAACCTGCTGAGCTTAACACAATTTTCCCCCTTTTCCCCCAACAGCACTAACTGCATTTACCTCAGTAGTATTAACCTTTTGATATGAAAAATTTGTTCTAAGTGCTGTTGTGTTAAAAAAAAGACTTTGAAAATGGTGAATAAGTTTTATAAATAACATTTGATGGTTTAACTCTATTCACAATAGGCTTAACAATATTAACTTTCATTGCAGCATTAGTTTGTACTGCCTGTCTGTTAAAATCATAGCCCTAGAGTAAATAAACATTGTGTAGGAACCGCTTGGCACTAGCAGTTAGTAACAAAACTTTCTAATTCTTGTTAGTAACTGTGTGGAACAAATTGTTTTATGATTCACGTCATTGCACCTTGTTCCAAATTGGTCTAATCTTCCCTTGACTCGACTTCATCTCATGAATTGTTTAACTCAGCTTGTTTTAGCCATCCACTTTTCTGGAAATCAAATCTCTAATTAAGATGACGTAAGATCTACACATACAAAACATGCTCTTGCTGTATACCCAGTATCCTACGCCTTCTTGATAACTTAGGATTTTTACTATGTGTTAATTGATTCTTTAATCATTTCCCTAGATTTTTACAGTGCTTATTAGTACAAGCAATACTAGGTGTTCCTTTCTCTTGTAGGTTAGAGACACATTTCCCTCTTCACTATCTGATTCATACTCCTCATTATAGTAGCCATCAGACAAACCTGAAGTTTATTTACGACATTTGGGTTCCATTTAAATATGTGTTCAGGTCAAGGACATGTGTTTTAACACTACTATCTGATTCAACAAGTACAAAGTCACTGGTTTGGGTTCAGATTCAGCAAGGTTAAGACTAATTTGGAACCATATGTAAATTGGAGTAATCTATTTTCTACATCATAGTCCAGTTTGCATGTAATACCCTGTCACTGCGTTGCGGCGTACAACATGCATTCTCCTGCAGTAAACAAACCTATCATGACAAAGGTTGTTTTTTCCAACTCACTTTCTTATTCATACAAACACTTGATAAACATCATTTCATAGCTCAAAATTCCAGTCATATTTGTGATCCCCTACCCAAGCCCAAAATTATCATATAGCACTCATTTGGTATTAGCAGTTACTACGAGATTTAGAGAAGAGATTGTGCCATTTTTCTACATTAGCTTTTAAAATCCTTCTTTTCTTTTTTAGCTTCTGCCAACAGTTTCTTATGGTATGTTAGGACATCAGTTTTTATCATCTAAGTCCTAATTCGATAACACTTATCTTTTCTCATACAAAGTTGACCTTGTAGATGACAATATTAGCTTCAACATTTCTTTAGACTTGAGTATATGCCATTATTTCTATGCTTGCATCACTAAGTATGTTTTTTCTTTGTGCATCATACAGTATTTTAAGTATAGCATAAGAACTCTTTACACTTATTTGACCAGGAAGTTACCTTTGTGTCAGAGCCTGGAGCTTTTTCAAAGCCATCAAACATAACTCTACTTCTTCTGAGTGACGGTCCAAGTCTACACCTTCTTCCATCGAATAGTCACCAATGCTTTAGAGTCCTCCTGCATACCAGATCTCACCCATCCTTATTATCCGAAGTTCCAACCATCTCTCCGTCTACAATCTTGATTTCCCCTTGTTTCTATACTCTCAAGCAAAATGGCCTGTCTTGTGGCAATGTAGCACTCGACTTTGGTTTATCAACAAAACTGGTTTCCATTGTGCATCAAATTGTAGCTTTCTTCTAGGTCTTCTTAGGTAGAACATATTTCATTCTCATCGAAATCATGGCCACCTGCATTTCAAGTCCAATTTCTTCTAAGTCAAATTCATCAAGCTGGTTCAAGTCCGTCATGATCTAATTAAGAGCACTGGATTGATTTGCAAGTAAGGAGTATGATGAAGTTTGTTCATACTATGAGTTTTTGACCAGAAGTATTAGAAACACTATAAGCTTACTAACATCATTAGTACTGAGCTGGTGTATTTCAGAGACAAATGCCACATTTTTGCAGCTAAAGGATTATGCCTTAGAGCATTTTACATCATTCTCAAAGACTCTTAGATTATTATACAGATCACAAAGCTGAGACTGTCCACAACCTGCTTGGACCTCATAATTAAGGAACTAGAGAGCCAGGCAAAGGTAAGATCTAAGAATTTCTGATTTTGCATGCCCATGGTTACTCCATTCCCATGAATCACTATATGACTCAGAAGACTTATGAACCTGTCATACCTATATGCATTCCTTCTGAGTTTGATACAAGAAACCTTCAACTGTTGCTTAAGATATACATCCTTGCATTCTCTTTGATTCGTCAATTCCACCAAATATAGATTTTTTGATGTCATCCACATCTCTTTGCATCAGTCATCATAAGAAAATTTAGCAATAATATCTTCTGGTAAAGCCATAAGCAAAGTGGGTCCTAGCTTTTTTCTTTCTCTTCTTGGCTTAGGAAACTCTTCTGCAGTCCTTGGAGGCAGAACCTTGATTTGACCTTGTGTATCTGTGGTGATTGATACAGGACCATTCCTATTTTGTATAACTTCAACAGATTAATAGAAATCAAAGTTTGATGGTTGTGTACCTTGTGTATCTGTAATCACTTCAACAGATTAATAGAAATCAAAGTTTGATGGTTGTGTACCTTGATTTGATCCTAGTGTTACTGGGTTATTGATACCAACCTTATTACCTGTGTATCTTAAACACTAGCAACAATTAAAAGAAAAATCAAAGTTTAAGATTGGATAGTCTGTATGGGCCAAATAATGTTTCATTTTCATGGCCCATATATCATATTCTCCCTTTTTGAGAATATGAAGTTTGATGGTTGATACAGTATGAGGAGTTTGTTGTGTTTGGTGTTTGTGAATTCTAATATGAGGAGTGTGGAGTTTCGAACTTGTGACCAGACATGAATTTTTTAAGATGAGATTTTCTAACTGGTTTTTTGTTCTTCATACTCCTAGTTTCTTACAGCTACTGATACCACTTGTGATCCCATACTAAACAGAACTTTAGCAGCTTGCTAAGGGGTGATAACCAACTTGTATAAATACAGATTGACTATATAGAAACACTGACTATGAATACTAATTGAATATGTGGAATCTACACAATAGTATTGAGAAGAACAATGAATAAAACTAAACTTTGATTTCTATTAATCTGTTGAAGTGATTACAAAAACTAACTATGAATAGATAGTATGAGATTGTACATTGTAACTGATTTCACTAACTTATGCCACGAGGTTACCTTTTATAGACCAGTGATAAACCCAACAGGCTTACAAAACGCATATAAGATAATACAAATCTTTTTCTATAATATCTAATAAATATCTCTTTTAAACGTTACATAACCTATTTTCTACAAACGGTACTAACTATCTGATCAACTACTTAACAACTTTGTACTGTCATACTACTATGACAATCGGTACTAGTATTATCACTAACGGTAACTGAAGTCAGGAAAGAATAATTCCCAAGCTCAAAAATTTCATTTGGCCATTGATGATCAATAGTCCCCTCAAAATACATATTTCTAACACTTTAACCAGCATAAGGTCACACGTTTAATAACATTTTTTGTGCCACTTTATGTTTATATTGAAGTGGTATAGCCAAATAAAAAATGCTTTGTGAGACTAAATATTACAATAGGCTACACAAACATATAATTCAAGTGACCCATTGGATTGATCAATAGTTCACACAAAATTCACAATAATAAACTTTAAAACTTTAAACAACATATGGTCACACTTATTAACACTTTTGGCCACTTTTGGTTAACTTGTATGTGACTAAATAACAAAAAAAACAAGCTTTGTGTGACTAAATGTTACAAATTGCCACACACACTTAAAAATCATGTGACCATTGAATGAACAATAGTCACACAAAATACACATTCACTTGACTTTAAACAACATATGGTCACACTTATTAACACTTTTGGCCACTTTTGGTTAACTTGTATGTGACTAAATTAAAAAAAACATGCTTTGTGTGACTAAATATTACAAAACGCCACACAAACTTAAAATTCATGTGACCATTGGATGAACAATAGTCACACAAAATACACATTCACTTGACTTTAAACAACATATGGTCACACTTATTAACACTTTTGGCCACTTTTGGTTAACTTGTATGTGACTAAATAACAAAAAAAACAAGCTTTGTGTGACTAAATGTTATAAATTGCCACACACACTTAAAATTCATGTAACCATTGAATGAACAATAGTCACACAAAATATACATTCACTTGACTTTAAACAACATATGGTCACACTTATTAACACTTTTGGTTAACTTGTATGTGACTAGCTCCAAAAAAACAACACCCGTTGTGTGACTAAATCATCACAAACGTCACATTTATTATATATTCATGTGGCCACAGGACGGGAAATAGTCACACAAAATACACATTTACTTAAATAAATCATCTCAAATGTCACATATATTATATATTTATGTGGCCAAAGGACGAACAATAGTTACTCTCAAAAACCATTCGTGTGACTATAAAGTGTTTACGGTCACTAATACTAATTAATCCAACAAACTTATGCCTAATTTGTTACACATATTCGGGTTTCGGTTACTCTTTTTAATGGAAATAGCCACAAACTCCCTAACGTGACCGTATGTGACCTACAGTGGCGCGATCTTTAGTGACAAACACCCAAAAAAACACGTGTGACCATATGTATATCGTCACACATTTTTGGAGTGACCAATACCAGTTTTTGTACCAGTGAATGATGACTATGTTTGTAGAGGTTTAATCCTTAATGATATGTCTGATCTTTTATTGATATTTACCAAAATGTTGAATCTTTCAATGAACTATCGGATTCCTTGGAAGCCAAATATATGCTAAAGATGCATCAAGTAAGAAGTTCCTTGTTAGTAATTTCACCAATTACAATATGACTAATTCAATACCAGTTATGCAACAATACAATGAACTTCTTAGTATACTTGGTAGATTTACACAACATAAGGTAAACATGGATGAGGCTACTCATGTCTCTTATATCATTGATAAACTCCCTCCTTCTTGGAAAGATTTCAAGCACACTGATTCGTGATATAGTACACACTTATATAGCAACCCTAATACAGATCCTGACCGAATGCCCTTGACCAAGGCAAAAGGTTAAATTCCACAAAAGGATAAAATACACAAGATAGAATCAATAATAAAAAGATTCCGGAAGAGATATTCCCGGGTCGTATGTCCCAACGAGGCTGCAATTGAAAATTATCCTGGTTTGAAGAGAAATTGACTGATGGAGAATATATGATATGAACACTGATATGATTATAACTAAAATTAAATAAATAAAACCTAATTTAATCTACGGGAAACAAGCAAAGGAAATGGGATCTTAAAAAAAACTACGGGAAACAAAATTAGTTAATATGGATAGAACTTAAACTACGGGAAACATAATTAATTATTGGGAAATCCTAAAATTAAATCTAAGTTAAATACGGGGAACAGAATCAGGTATCGGGAAACCTAAATACTAAAAATTAAGAAAATAAATGCTAAATTAAATTAAAAATCAAAATTAAATTCTAATTAACTTAATTTGAAAAATAAAGAAAACTAGAACTAAAACGGAGGTCGTTTGAATGTAAAACGAAAAGAAACGGTAAAACGCACCCGGTAAAACGGGTCTAAGACTGAAATTTAAGAAAAATTAAGCCTACACTAAATTTTATATTTTTCCTAGACACTAAATGACAAAAGAAAATTTTATAAAAAAGAAAAATATTTTTTTATTAATTTTTAGATTTTTTATGATTTTTCTAAGATTTATAACTAATTAAAACTAAGAAAATAGAAAAAGACAAAAAATAAAAGTTATAAAAATTCTGAAAAAATAAAATTAAATAAAGAAAAAGTTAACAATTCTAAAAATATAAAAATGCCCAAATTTTACTGTTTATAATTAAAGTAATTAAACTAATTAAAATTAAACCTAATTTAATTATTTAAATTAAATAAAACTAACTGTGGTTAACCTAAGGGACTAACAGTGAAAGGACAGCAAGGACTAACGAGGTAACAACAAACTAACAAAGGGGACAAACAATTATAACTATAAAAGAAAAAATTACACAAACAGTCCCTGAGCACTAACCCGATTACAAGCTTAGTCAACTGCGATTATCAAAAAGCTATAAAAGCAAAGTTGTTAAGGGGCTTGAGGGGAGCAATTTTCATAATAAGCACTTAGCCTCAATCTAACTGAATAAGCTAGAAAAGTGAGCTTTTTGGGCTGCAGAAGCTTAATAAGCTTATGAGCTTATTTTTCTTTCTTATTGGATTTAAGCTAACAAGATAAGCTAAAACTTATGGGGAACAGATAAATAGGCTAGGGGAATCCTATATTTAAGCTATGGCTTCCTAATAAGCCCTAAAATAAGCTGATCTACTATTAAGCTAAGAATGACAGTTTACAAAAAACAGAAAAAAGCCTACTTTAAGCTACTTTTAAGCTAACCTAATAAGGGAGATAAGCTATAAACTTTTGGGGAATTAAAGGGCTACCTATGGGCTATATGAAAAAGCCATAAAATCCTAGTGCTCATTATCTAAATAAGCTAGAAAAGTGGGCTGAGTTTAGGTGCTCAGCACCAGGGGAGGGCAATGCAATGGCTTAAGGGGCTTTTTGGGCTTATGAAAATAAGCTTATAAAAGCTTTTTGGCTAAATCCAAGCACAAACAGATAACAAGGGGTGGTCAATGAGCTTATTTTCAAAGTTTGAGAGTCTAGAAAACAATATAAGCTGCTGAAATTGTAGCTTAAAATTGAGGGTTCTAAAAAAAATTGCAAAGCTAAACTTTTGACTTATATTGTCAAATTAAAGGGACAGCAACAAGGGCTTGGTAAATTGGCTAGAAACAACACCCATAAGCACAAAAACAAAGTGCTTAAGCTGCATAAGCAGCTTGAGCACTTAAGCTCAATTTAGCTTATTCAAAATTGGACAGAATACAAAAGACACTTAAAAATTTATTTTCAAACTAAAAGTGGTGATTTAAGAGGCTTAATAAACCCTACACACTCAGCCAAAGTTGGCTGAGTGGTTACAACCCATGATAAACCCCATATGACCCATTTTGCATGCTAAACCAAACACCCCCTTAATTTATAAAAAGGCTTGTTAACTGTTTTTTTTGGTAAAAGAAGACAGAGGTAATTGATTATAGGTTGATTTTAATAACTCTTAGCACATATTTAACCAATTTAAACAGGTTTAAACAACTTGAATGATATTTCAAATTTCGACAAAAGCAATTTCACAAACACTCTTAACTTGTATTGAAACTGAAAGTAATACAACAAAAACTTAAAAAGAAACTGAGTACAATAATTTTTAAAGCAAACTTAAGTAAAATTTAAACTAAGAAAGTAAAAACAGGATTTTTTTGTTCGGCTTGCTCTCTTTCCTTTTATACAAATCCAAAGGCTTCTCTTGGTCTTGGGATAAGCTGGAGTGAACTTAATAAGCTAGAAAAGTAGCTTTTTGGACTGACAGAAACTTAATAAGCTTATAAGCTTATTTTTCTTTCTTATTGGGATATAAGCTAACAAAATAAGCTACAACTATGGGAAACAAATAAATAGGGAGAGGGGAGTCCTAAATAAGCTAAGTTTTCTAGAATAAGCCCTTTTTAGTTATAAAAGAAGTTTAGAAAGTGACAGCTTTAGTCCCTGTGGTTTTATAACTAAAAGAATAAAAGGATTTGGCAAATTGCATGAATGGTCCCTGCTGTTTTATAACAAAAAGAATTAAAAAGAGTTTTAGGAAATTGCAAATTTGGTCCCTGCTGTTTTACTAATAAAAGAAATGCCATTTGGCAGTTTTAGTCCCTGGATTCTTTAAAGGGATTACAAGTTTGGAAAATTGCAATTTCAGTCCCTCTTTTAGTTTAAACCATTTTTTCTTTTATAAAACAACTTTTAAAATTGGCAATTTTAGCCCCTAAAGTTTTGTAAAAAGGATTAATGGGCTTTTGTTGGGCTTGGGTTTTGTTGTTGGGCTTTTGGGCTTGTATTGGGCCCAATTGAGTGTGTCTGGGCCCAATAAGGTTTAGGCTTATGTTATTGGGCTTTTTAAGGCCCAATAAGGTACAGGTTTGGTTATTGGGCTTTTTCAAGCCCAATAAGGTTATGGAGTGGGTTTTGTGTGTACAATGGCTGAGATTGGCTTAATGGCTAGGATTGGGCTTCATATAGTCTTCATAGTTATATTTGGGGCTCTTCCGGGCCATCAGATGGGTTAAGATTGCATTTAATTGAGTATTCTTCAGTTCCGGTCCGGTTTTGTTGACTGTGATTCTTCAGTATTGTCTCTGACTTTGACATTTTTGGACTATTGGGCTTGATTTGCACAGTCTTATTCCATTCCATGCTCAGTTTTGTTCATTTTGGCTGGGTTTTCGTTCGTTTAGTTGGATATCCACTCTGCACAATACAAATGCCAAAACAAACATTATATTTGGCTGTTCTTGTCTGTTTTTGGTCTCATTCTTATATCATTGATAAACTCCCTCCTTCTTGGAAAGATTTCAAGCACACCTTGAAAAATCAAAAGGAGGAATAAACTCTTGTTGAGCTGGGCAGTCATCTGCGCATTGAGGAGTCCATCAGGGTGCAGGCTAGTGACAAGCCAAAGAGAAACAATGTTGTTCATCCTTTAGTTGTCAATATGGTTGAGCATAACAACTCCTCCAGGTACACTGACAATAGGGGCAAATGTAAGCATCATGATAACAACAAAGCTGGTCCTAACAAAAATGTTAGTGCAAATATTGCGGTATTTAATCTACACAGTCTCGTTTGTTTTGTTGATGACAAACATGTAACTTGTAATACATAACGTAAATTGCACAAGTTACTCGTAATCATATTTTGTATCAAGATAAATCAACATCTCTCGACGTTTCAATTCCTCGTATGTTACAACACAGGTTCGTACATGTTTGTTATGTTGCATTATGATCAAACCTCATTTCACATTTTGTATTTATAAGTATTTTTATATAAACATTTTAGCAAGTATACAATAGTTAACTTGCACACTTTATTTTTGTAAAATATACAAGGTTAAATAAAGAAAAAGAAAATAGAAAATGATTTCTACAAAAGATTACAAAATCTCTCAAAGATTACAAAAGATTTTTTTGGTCGGATGAACAGTAGCCGGTTCCATTGGAGCGTCGCCGGTTCCCTTTGATTTACAAGCCGGTTCCATTGCTACAGTGTCGCCGGTTCTGTTCAGCTTTTTCCTATAAATAGAGGAGCCTTTTCAATCCGTTTTTCACACATCGAGATCTGTAGGAATGCATCCATAAAACCTCATGATCATAATGCATCTAACTCTCATTCTGTTGTAAGCATACACCCGAAATGATTCACCAAATCAAGCATCGGGATCTTGCCATCTACATCCACCAAAGCAAGAGTTCTTATCATTTTCATCCAACACAAAGAATATAGATATGTAGATCTACAAGACTAGATCTACAAGATTGGATCTACAAGATTGAAAGATCTCATCATCATCTTCATCCTTTTGAAGGCTTCCCATCAATGGAAGTTCATTTAGATTATCATTCATTCATTACATTCATCAATCAAACTCTTTGTAATATGTAGAGGTTATATAGGCTATTTCTAGAGGGTTAGAATATGGGATTCATTGTTGTGTTGAAAGGGTTGTTAGGTTGGTTCTACCTTGATTTAGAACCGAGTATTTAGCTTTGTACCAGATAAAGTGTAAGCAATGATGGGTTGGTTCTACCGGTGTTAGGACTCAGTATTTAGCTTTGTATCGGATAAATTGTAAGCGAAGTTGTGTAAGGTTTTCTCCGCCGAGAAGGGAGCTTGTTGATCTAGTGAAGTAACTCTCGAGTTGGGTACTCGGGGAGTGGATTAGGGCGGAGAGGAGCTCCATGACCAAACCACTATAAATCATAGTGTTCGGTTTGCTTTCTCTTTTACATATCGTTATCTTTTTTACTTTATAATTATGTTTGTGTTGTAGCTTGATGATTATGATTGTGTTGTGACTACATGCTTATTCTATGGTTTTCATTGTTCATATAGTCATAGTCTATTTTTGGTACCTTTCATATTAAGTCACGATTGTTCGGGTATTTGATGCAAAAGTTTTAAGATTTTAATCAGAAACGTATTCACCCCCCCTCAACGTTTTCAACAAAAAAGTCTAAAGTGACTTATTGGAAGTGTGGGAAACCTGGACACTTGAAAAAGGATTACAAAGGAATAAAAGTTGGCAACAAGGCCAATGGTTCATGCACAAATGGTTTAGTGGATGGTTCTACTAACTCACTGAAAGGTCAGAATATGGTTAATAAATCTCTCCAGGTTTATTATGTTACATATGTATCTGAAGCTTCTTTTGTGCAAGATGATGATGTTGCTGGTGGAGGAGCAACTGTGGATGTGTGTAAAGATAGATGTTGGTTCAAGACCTATGAGTCACTGAATGATGTATATATTCTTTACATGGGAAATGAGTCAACAACCCTGATGCATGGACGTGGTTGTGTAGATCTTAGATTTAGTTCATGAAAGATTGTTTCCTTGTTTAACGTTTTGCATGTTCCTAATATAAAGAAGAATTTGGTTTCTAGTAGTATTTTGAACAATTGTGGTCATAAACAAGTGACTGAATCTAATAAATTTTTTCTATCCAAAAATGGTGTGTTTATTGGTTTTGGTTATTTGATTAATCAAATGTTAAGGCTTAATATTGTTAATGAAAATATTGGATCAGCCTTTATGTCAACCTCTAAACTGAATGATTCAATCTTATGGCATGCTAGACTGGGCCATGTCCACTTTAAGAGGATGCAGGATATGTCTAAGGATGGGTTAATCACAGATTTTGACATGGACACTGAAAAGTGTAAGACTTGCATGTTGATCAAAATAACTAAGAAACTATTTCAAAATGTAAAACGTGAAACTAAAGTTTTGAAGCTGATCCACAATGATTTATGTGATCTGCATGCTACTCTCTCATTAGGGAATAAGAAATACTTTGTGAAATTTATTGATGATGCTTCAAGGTCTTGTTATGTTTACTTATTACATACTAAGGATGAAGCATTAGATAAATTCAAAGTATTTAAAACTGAAGTTAAATTATAACAAGGGTCCTTGATCAAGAGATTCGGGACTGTTAAGGGAGGTGAGTACATTGATACTCTGTATTTTTAGTCTATTAGTATTATCCATGAAACGACTGCTCCTTGTACTCTACAACAAAATGGTATATCTGAAAGGAAAAATAAGGTACTGAAAGAAATGGTTAATTCCATGTTGTCCTACTCAAGACTAAGTCAAGGGTTCTGGGGTGAAGCTATGTTGACAACTTGTTATTTATTAAATAGGGTTTCCTATAAAAGGAACAGGATTACCCCTTATGGACTCTGGACTAAAAGAAAATCAAACCTGAACAACCTCATGGTTTAGGGTCGTAGGCAGTTGTAAGGCTCCTTGATCCAATGCTGAAAACTTTGGGTAAAAGAGGCATTAAATGCATCTTTGTTGGATATGTTAATCATTCCAAGGATTTTAGGTTCTATGTTATTGAACCTAATGAATCAGTTTCAATTAACTTAATAATGAAAATCAAAAAAGCATCTTTTATTTAGAATGTATTCTCTTTAGTTCGAGACCAAGTCTCAAATATACTATTGGTGGTTTAAGTTACCTAAAGAGTCATTGAAGAGGTTGTTTGGTGGGGGGGGACACAATCACCTAACCTGAGACTAAAAAGGCAAACTGATAGAACCCAAAGATTTGACCTGAATTTTTAATTAAACTTAATTGAATGATCAAGGAAATCCTTTGAACCAACATTCCTATTGCTTTATAATGTTAGATTACCCCCAATACGATTTGATGAAGCAATGAAATCTATGATGTTGTTTATTCTGAAAGAAGAAATTAAAGATGAAATTATTCCATCATGGGCAATAACACTTAGGTTGGCTGATCTACCTCAGGTTTGCAAACCTCTTGTTGCAATGGATATTCAAAACAAAACTGAATGATGAACTATTGAGAAAGTTTCAAGCAAGACAGGTCAATTAGGCTTATAGGACAAAAGTCAGGATAAATTACGTTGATACTTATGCTCCATGGAAACGTATCATACCAAAAACGCTAATTGCTATGGGCATTCAATTCACACTCTAATTTTTCATCAGATGGATGTAGCAGACAACTTTCTTAAAAAAGGGAATTTGCTTTAATTACAGACATACCTTACCGTTTAAAAAGACGAGCTAAAATAACCAAAAAGCGACTTAAAATGCCAAATATACGCTTTGTTTTGCTAATTGTATTGTCATGAACGGATAACTAAAGAAAAGGACGAAAAACAAACCAAAACAACAAAAACCGGACTCGAATTGAAAAAGACTGAGAAAGACAAAAGCAAAACGAAGCCAGAAAAGTCAAATCAAGTCAATAAATCAACAAAAAAGTCAACCTGTTCAAGCCAAAGTGTCAACCAAGTCAACCCCGAAGCCAAAAAGTCAACACATCAAGAAATATAAGTTTAAGGGTTGAAATTGCCAAACCCCTAAACTTATATTTATAAGAGAAAAGAGGAGAAAAGAAAAGAAGGGCTAAACTGCCATTTGAGCAAAGTTACACCACAAGGGCTAAAACTGCCAAAGTCCCTAACTTGTATACACCAAGGACTTGTGGTCCAACTTGTCTTATAACTCTTGGGGACTTGTTTTGTCAAGTCCCCAAAGTTATATAAACACAAGGACGAATTGTGTAATGAAGGATAACACCTTTAAGGACCAAAAGTGCTAAAACCCACTTTTCTTTTACCTGTCACCCCTACCCGTTATAAACCTTTTCCCGCCAATTTTGAAACCCAAAAACCCAGGACACAACTCACGGGTTTGTCCTCACCCTTTTACCCTGCACCTCAAAAAACCCCCATGGATACTCACCTCCCCCCTCCTCCACTACCACCACACCCAATAAAGATTGCCAAGCTGGCAATCTCACAAGAAACGAGCACAAATTAAGGGCTGAGATTATGATACCAGAAGCACAATGGAAATCTATGGATGGAAATCTATGGCTGGAAATGACTCATTGAAGTCTCTCACAAAAGAAACACAAGAAGAAGAAGCTGAAGACATAGATATTAGTATAAATAGGGTCTTAATGATAGTTGAAAAAAAAGTGTGTAGCTTTATTTTAAGTTAATTAATTTTTTAATTCAGTCAAATTTGATGTTTGTTTTAGCTTATTACAGCTTCTTCAAGTCCCTTGAACTCCAGTTTTAATCATTAATGAAGTGTTGAAATTTTTGGAGAATTTATACCCGTTTTAAGTATCCATTGTTTAAAAAAAAACTTAAATCACATTTACTAGTTAAAACACGCCTCCTATAAGCTCTTATAGAAGCCTGTTAAGCTTATAAATCTTAAAGTTTCCATAGTTTTTAAAGTTTTATAAGTTTTTGTTATGTGAAAAATCAAAAATAAGCCATTTGAGGAAGATAAGCTAAACTTGGAGGAGCTTATTGGCTTATCTTCACCTTCTGCTTATTTAAAAGCCAGAGCATTGTAGCGAAAGCCCTTGAGGGTGACAAGGTCCTTGCGTAAAAGCTGCTTGACAAAAGTAAGTACAAACATATTTTTCCTCTTTTAAAAGTCTCAGTTTTAGATTTTCTATTTCTTAGCTTAAAATTATTATGTTTTAGCTCTTTAAAAGTGCTTATTTGCTTTTCTTTTTGTCTTTTATATAACTTAAATAGCTTAAGTATCATAAATATTTCCAAAATTTTAGTTTAAAACAGTTTTCATAAGTTTTTAAGCCTCTTTCAAAAGTTAAGGGGGTGTTTGGGATAACCATCAAAACGGGTCAAAATCACTTGTGGTTTGGGTTGAGGTATTTTGGTTAACTTTAGCTTAAGTTTTTAAGCAATTTTAAGCTGTTTTTAAAAAGTTTTTAGTTTCAAAATGGTTTTTCAAAGTTTTTAAATCCATTTTCAAATCTGTGAGTATTTTAGGAAATCCCCAAGTGCTTATTTAATTAAGCACTTGGTTTGAGTTTAAGTGTTCAAAAAAGGGTGTGTTTAGTGTGTTCAAAAAAGGCTGTTAGACAGCTTTGGTCTTTTGACTTGTTAAGTCAAAGTTCACCAGGTTTTTAAGTAACAAATTTCAAAAAGACAAAAGCCCTTTTTCACCTACAAAATTTAGCAAATAAAAATGATTTTTAAAAGCTCAAAATTTGTGCACAAGTTGTTAAGCTAGGAAACTAAATCTGTTTAAGCTTATCTTTTCAATTTGAGCTTATTTGACAGCTTTTAACAAGCTGTCAAATAAGCCCATAGTTTTAAGCTTAAATCTCCCCTGGTGCAAAGGGGAGATTTTAAGCCACTTTTTCTTGGTGTTTAAGTCCATTTAAGCCCAAGTTATTGGCTTATTTTAAGAGCCTATAAGCTCTTATATAAGTCCCTTGAATTTCAGCTTTTGAGAAGCTTATTTGATTGCTTATTTTTAAGGCCAAACTTGGCATTTGACTGTTTTTGAATGACTTAGGCTTAGGGATTGCTTATTTTTCATTTTAGGCCTATTTAGCTTATGAAATTAGCTCATTTTAGCTCTCAATAGCTTTTTAGGTTAAAATTAGATAGTTAGTTTGCTTATTCCTCTTTTGCTAGCTTATTTGTCCCAAATGACTTAAGCTTTTAAGCCCTTTTGCTTTTTAAGCATTCTGTCATCATAAGCTTCTTCACAGCTTATTTTACTTTAAGGTCTTAGCTTTTTAAGCTTATCTAGGTTAGTTTAGCTCACCTTTTGCTTATTTAAGTCCAAGTCCTAGCTTAAAACGACCACAAAGCCAAGAAGTCTTAACTTTTCTAGCTTTAAGCCATTTTAAGCCATTCTGCCACATTTAAGCTTATTTTTAAGCTTATTGACAGCTTTTCAGCAAAAGTTGTAGAAGACAAAGTTGTTAAGCCCCACGAGCTTAACAACTTTGCTTCTTTGAGTTTTCGAAAAAAAAAGGGGAAAGACACTTGGCCCGGGTGAGCAAGACTCGAACCCGGGACCAAGCGATACGATCCCCTTTTACACACACACTCTACCACTGCGCCCTTGGGTCTTTTTCGTTAAAGACTCAAGGGCTTTGAAACTTATAGTGGTTTTGGCTTATAAGCTTAATAAGCTGTGTAAGCTTATTTTCGGGCTTATTTCTTAAGCTGTTTCTTGTTTCTTATTTTTCGTAGGATTATTTTAGTGTCTAGTATTTTTTGAAAAAATTTCAGAATTTTTCGTAATCATTTAATATTTTTTATAATTTAATTTCGTTAAAAGTTTATTTAATTCATAAAAAATACAAAAATTATCAAAAAAATATTTTGCTTTTTTAGAAAATTTTATTTTGTCATCTAGTTTGTAGGAAAAATATAAAAAATTTCGTAGGGTCATTTTTACAACTTTTTACTTTTTAAAGAACGATCCGGGTGCGGTTTTTTGTCTTGACTCGTTTTTGGGTCAAACGAACTCCGTTTTCGGTCTAGTCTTTTTCATTCTTCGTTATTTGTCCCGTAGAGTAGTTTAGAAGTGAAAA
>BQNB010053373.1:0-11843 GCA_026074375.1 Tanacetum coccineum | reverse complement strand
CAGAAAGGAAAGCAACATAAAGCCTCTTGTAAGACCAAAACTGTAAGCTTAATCAGCCAACTATTACAAATGTTGCATATGGATTTGTTTGGGCCAACATTTGTAAAGAGTCTAATGAAAAAGATGTACTGCCTAGTTGTCACGGATGACTATAGTAGGTTTAGTTGGGTTTTCTTCTTAGCCACCAAGGATGAAACTAGTGAAATCCTTAAAACATTTATTACAGGCATATAAAATCTAATAGACCTTAAGGTGAAAGTGATCAGATGTGACAATGGGATTGAATTTAAGAATAAGCTCATGAATCAATTATGTGAAATGAAAGGTATTAAGAGGGAATTTAGTATTGCTAGGACTCCACAACAAAATGGAGTAGCAGAAATAAAAAATAGGACATTAATAGAGGCTACTAGAACTATGCTAGTTGATTCAAAATTGCCAACAACTTTTTGGGCTGAAGTAGTTAATACTGCTTGTTATGTTCAAAATAAGGTGTTAGTTATCAAGCCTCACAACAAGACCCCTTATGAACTTTTTCTAGGTAGAAAACCTGCCTTAAGCTTCATGAGACCATTTGTTGGAAAGGCTGATGAAGGGTTCTTTGTCGGATACTCTACCAATAGCAAAGCATACAGGGTATTCAACAGTAGAACTAGGATAGTAGAAGAGAATATGCATGTTAAGTTTAGTGAAGAAACACCTAATATTGCAGGAAATTAACCTAATTAGATTTTTGATATAGATGCTCTAACAATATCTATGAATTATAAGCCAGTTGTTGCAGGGAATCAAACTAATGGTAATGCAGGTATCAAAGAAAACATTGATGCAAGTCAAGATGGAAAGAAGATAGTACCTGATCAAGAGTATACACTGCTACCATTGTTGACATCTGATCCATCACTCTCTAAAAGTTTAAAGGATTCTCCTGATGCTAGACGCAAACCATCAGAGGAGGAGGAAAAGATGGATTCTGAACATCTAGAGAATAAAGATAGTGAGATGCCAAATACGGAGGATCCAAAAGTTAATCAAGAGCATGATGCAAATGTCAACAACACTAACAACATTAATATTGTTTGTCTAACTGTTAATGCTGCTGACATAGAAAATGATGATGTTGATGAGAATATAGTCTATGGATGTATTGATAATCAAAATATGCCTAATTTGGAAGAGATTGTCTATTCTGATGATGAAGAAGTTGGTGTAGAGGCTGACATGAACAATTTGGCTATAATTGTGCCTGTTAGTCCTATTCCAACTACAAGAGTTCACAAGGATCATCCACTTGAACAAAGCATTAGAGATATACATTTAGCACCTTAAACCAGAAGGATGACAAAGAGTGTGACTGAACATGGTATGTTTAGTTAAATGCAACAGAGAATCAACCATAAAGATTTTCAGAATTGTCTGTTTGCTTGTTTTCTATCACAAGTAGAACCTAAAAAGGTGATTAAAGCTTTGACAGATCCAAGCTGGATAGAAGCAATGCAGGATGAGCTTCTACAGTTTAAATTACAAAAGGTTTGGACATTTGTTGATTTATCATATGGCAAGAGGGCCATTGGTACTAAATGGGTGTAAAGAAACAAGAAAGATGATAGAGGTATTGTGGTTAGAAACAAGGCAAGGCTGGTAGCACAGGGTTACAATCAAGAGGAGGGTATAGATTATGATGAAGTTTTTGCTCCAGTTGCTAGGATTGAAGCAATTAGTCTTTTCTTAGCCTATGCTGTAACACCCCCATTTTTACATATAGCAGCGGAAGCTAATCTGGGGTATTACTTCATATTACAACAATCATAATCATAGAAAATGACTTAAAAGAGACATTTTTGGAAAATTTAGTTATCATTCAATAATATATCAGAGTTTTAGAAAAGGACAGGTCCCAAAATCTAAAAACATAAAGTTTAAATGATAACAGTTTAGCCATATTCAAGTCTGTGCCACTCCGTGCCATAAGTAGCTCAATTACCTGAGATAAACATGCTAAAAAGTCAACACAAAGGTTGAGTGAAATTCATAGGTTTTCAGTTATAATAGTTGAGTAAAAGTTTAATAGTGGGTTACGTTGTTATATACCCATAACTGGTAATAATTGCAATGTAGACATAATTATCATAGAAAACAGTTGAATGCAAGTTATTATAATGGATAGTAATAATTGCAACGAATACAATTATCATGGAAAATAATATTATTTTACCTAAGCTCATGACACAAATACGTTAACATGGACATCACCGTAGTGACATTAGTTAAGGAACAAATGTCCCCGTGGAAAGGTAACTTGCCAAAGTTACCCATAGAGTCAAATATAGTGCATTTGGCTACCACAAGCATATGTATACCAATGGGAGTCGTCATCTCCAATAGATCTATTCACAATATTCGCGTTCACTCACAATGCAAGTAATTAATGATTCATGATATAGAAATAGTAGCACTGAAGGTACTTAGGCAATAATATATCTGGATAGCATATATTTGGAAAAACACTTGCATTCATGGTTTAAGCATGTATCCCCCTCGCGGGTTTATAAAGCATTAAAAGATTTAAAAGCGAGGCTATGAAATCTCACCTTAACAGGGAAATCTGAATGATGGCAAAAGTATATCAAATGAAATATGTCTGTATGGTAACATGATGTTAGTATAATGAAATCTGATTGATGGCAAAAGTATATGAAAGTAACAGCTTCGTCACACAATCTGGGTAATATGTCAAGTCTTAGTTTGATTGTACTTTAGAACTTTGAGAAAGTTTTAATGGTATTTGATTGAATAATTATGGAAGTATGGCATCACTATTCGGGCAATCATAATCCAGAGGCCATTTGGTATCGTTTGAAGAGTCAGGGCACTTTAAATCGTAAACCCAGCTAACTCGTCCAGACGAATACACTAATGGAACCCCTCACATGAAATTCCCTAGTAACGTGATATGATAAGATTTTAACATTTCTTCAAAAGCTAGTTGATGATAAATTACTTTTAATATGAAACGTATTTAATTTATAACGCGTCGATCGACAATTAATAATGATTAATGTGTCGCGTTTTAATAAAAACAAGTTTGATAACATTTATTTATATTTTTATAATTTATATAAAAATATATTATTTTATATTCTTAAGAATATCAATTTTACAATATACACCCTTGGTTATAAACATTTACAAAACTAGTCCTTTTAATATATAAAGTATATATTAAATAATCCCTTGACTTTAGAACTTGGCAAAACATACCCTTGCAGTTATAACTTTCATAAAATGACATTTTCAGCCCTTGTACTTAATAATTTCAAAAAGTTACAATATATACCCCTATGCATGAAAATAATTACAAAACTAGTCCAAATTTGCATGCAAGCTTATTTTAAGATTCCAAAAGATATTTGCAGCTTATAGCTTATTAATATAATCTAAAATAAGATGTTTTAATGTGACAAAAGTTTAGATTAACGATTCGTTAAGCTAGAAATCAAAACGGGTCGTTTTAGGGTTTTAAAATGAAAACGCGTGGTTTTCAAGCTTCAAGATTTTAAGACTTAATAAAAAGTTTATAATATTGTTAGATAAGCTTATTAGAATAGCTTATAACATCAGTTTGCAAGTTTAGCTTATAGATTAATTAAAAATGCAAAATTAGGGTTTTTAGGGCACGGTTTGGATCAAAACTAAAAAACGAATGGGTTTTAAGTAAAAAGCTTTTAACAAGAGTATTTTTATGATCATATGAACAATATAAGAGTTTTGTAACAGAACACAAGCTTAAAGAACCTGATTTCGAGTTGTGGATTCGAAAATGGGTCGAATGGGACTTTTGCATTTGTACGCCTTAGAATAGTGATCTTGGGCCTTCGTTTCTTGATTATTGGCTTCACTTCTGGACTTGTGGACTTCTTCTTGATCTTTTTGGCTGCTTAGAACTTTATTTTGATAGGGAGAAAGAAGATTGAAAGTGTGAGTTGAAATGAAATGTAATGCACCCTATTTATAGGTCGAACTTTAACAACCCAAATTTAAAATCAATATTCAAACCGAGCCCTATTTGTATTTTCTAATTTTTATAGAAATTATTTTTATTTTCTTTTTGGTCGACTTGATAAAAATCGTCGTTTTAGTTATTTACGAATCGTCCTTTGGATATTTATCCGCTTTAGCGTTTGAGAAATCGACAATTTTATATTTTAGCTTCGATAGCTTTATTATTTTTATTTTAGTACTTTTCGACTTTTATCCGCGTTTGGCCGAAATCACGTTAAAATAGTATTTTCACAATTTTTAATATTTTAACTAAGTGTTTTAAAACAAATATTGTGGTATAAATGTTTTAGAAAAATAAGAATAAAAATGTAAATTAAACATAATATATAAACCAAACACACCCTTATATTCTTGCTCTTCCAACAATAAGCCTAACCAAACACCCCCTACCCTCTTAACTATATATAACCCAATCTTTTTATTAAAAACACATAGATACTCACTTATAAAAAAAAGTCGGCTTCTCCTTCTCCCTCCTCCTGTGATCGACGAGCAGACAACACCAAACATCACCACCATCAAACCTCCACCAAATCACTTCTTTTCCACTATGAATCCCCATTATCCTTTTGATGATTAAACCACCATGCATCAAGATTTAAAGATTCTTGATTTTATTAAACTCTTGATTTTAGGGTTTTTGATATAATTGGGTACAATTGATGCTTCTAGAGTTTAATTATAAGTGTTTAATCAAGATTTGGAGCAATGAAATCAAGATTTGGGTTCAGTTTTGGACCTCTTTGTTCACGGCAGCAAGAACACAACCTAAGGGGTTATTGTTTTGATTTTTATTTCCATTATATTGTGCTTGTAAGCCTCTTGTTCCATCTCTTTATTGATTTTTTTTTGAATGCATGAGCTTGATTTTGATCTTTTATAAGCATGCATGTTCTTGATTCATTTGATTCTTAGTTGATCATGAACATCAAGTTTTGATATATTGAGATATGTTAGTAAGATATGTTATAGCATTGCATGTGTTTAATTAGCGATTTGGATGAATTTCGAATGAATTTGGAAGTAGTTTTATGGACTGTTTTGAGGTCAGTAGAAAAACATGGCTTTTCCCAATAGATTTTGACTTAGATCCTACTGTAAAATTACATGGTTGGATATGTATAAGTCTAAGCTACGTATGACGAATTGGATGGTTTATCAACTCCTCCGGATGAGGGAGTTATGGCCGTTTTACGATTGCTAGTCAAATCTTGAACATTGTTTAGAAAACGAGTTAAACTCTAGATTAATACTCTAAAATGTAGGATAGGAAAGCTAATCTCAGTATTATACATCTTAAACTAACTTCTCCAAGTGGATTCACTTTAATAGCTATTATGGTTTGGAAAATACGTCAAAATTAGTGTTTGGTAGGAAAATTTGGGTCTGCTGCAGACCAGCAGTATAAATGGGTTAATTACAACAAACTTTTGGCCTAAGAAGGTCTGGATTATTTGATGGGGTTGTATAAATTAGTTCAAAGTACATGTGTCGAGTTGGCTAGGGCCATATCTCCTCCGGATGAGTGAGATATGACCGATTTACAGAAACTAGTCAGTTCTGAACTACTGTTTGAAAAAGGGATTTAACTCTAGCTTTTTGCAATAAAGTGTTGGGTTTTAAAACATGGTTAAACACTAGACATCATACGCTTTCATATCTCTTTGGATTCAACTTGATTGCTATTATAGAATAGGATTTATGGCCAAAACTGTAAGTGTTAGAAATTCAGCGAACTTTCTGTTTTGAGTTATGATTAGTAAAAACTCATTTCCCGTGGATTGGTAAATGGTTTAATTAAAAGGCCTAATATTCTGGAAACTAGACTTATGTATATTTCCAGGGGTGAAAGCCCCATCCTTTTATATTTTATAGGTTAAGAGATATGGTCTTGTAAAGTTGACTAAAAAATCAGCAACATAGTTTTACGCCTTTTCTTGAGAAATAAAAGTGCGGCCACATAGTAATAAGATAAGAATCGCTAAGCGAGACTTAATAGACACTTAATGTAGTATAAGTGCAGGTGGTATACCAATTTTGGGATAAAAATACTTCGGTTAAGTAATAATGCAATGCCGTGCATATCTTGAAGACATATCTCATAATCATGTGTTTATTTTTACGTATTGGTTTCTTTATCATACTAAGTCGCGTCACGCCTTTTTAGGTGGTGCTTAGGCGTACTTTTCTCTCATCCAAAGATTCATCTACTTCTGATCTCCTTGCTAATACGGTGAGTTCATAGCCCCACCTTTTCTCTTTTAATGGTTTTCATAAACTGTTTTCGGGGTGAGAATACATGCTCGTTTTACCAAGTAAACTTATTGATTTTTACTACTTAAGCGTTACATGACTATCTTTACAAAAGTTTTTACTTGCTTACGACATGACTTCTAAAAACATGTGTGATACATGGCTGTTTCTTATGAACTAATTAAAGCTTGATTTGTTTACTACATCATTTGAGATCATTATATTCCTATATATGAAAACCGTGAGTTTTGAACACATTACTTGTTTTACTTTGGACGCAAGTGCTTTTCAAATTGTATGCTATCCAGATTATTGCCTGAATATTATTGCCTAAGTCCTTTATCTGCTACTTAAGTCCCCTGTTTATCATGAACCGTCAGTTGCTATTGTAGTGAGCGCGAATGTTGTGGATAGATCTATCGGGACTGACAATCCCCGTCTACTTTTCCGGACTTTATGGTTTTTAGATAACCATGTGACGCATTTAACATTTGAGGTATCCTTGGGGTTATAGCAGTATACCCTACTTTTATTGGGGCAAAAATCTTGTTAAGGTGTCGGTGTCATGAGCTTAGTGCAATAATATATACTTAGACTTGGTGAATTTGTTTCTCTTGTCTACATTACTTGTTTTGGACTTCGGAATATCTTTTCCTTACCAGAAATATTTACTTGAATTATTTCAATACTGCTTTTACTTAAACCTATGAATTCACCAACATTATTGTTGACATTTTTGCATGTATTTTCTCAGGTTATTATATTGCTAGCTGAGCACTGGGAGCATTTGGATGCTCGGATATCAAAACTTTAAAGACTTGGATTTTCTTCACATTCGACAACCATTTATTATTAAAATATACAAAGGAGTCATGTTTAAACTCTTGTAACTTTTGTTAAAAAGAAATTATTGGGACCTGAATTTACTCTTATTTATTTAAATCGAATGTGACATTTTATTAAACGTCTCTTTTGAGGTCGTTTTCTGTAACTTGTGTGTATGAATTATGAAGTAGCACCCCAAATGGTATTCCGTTGCGTTGTTGATTTTATTGGGGGTGTTTCACGAAGGAACCTGGGGGCTAAGTTACAGCCATGAGAGGTGTCAAGTTTGTAGAGTTATGACTTAGGATAGCTAGGAAGTGAGTCTTGCAAGCTATGGAGCAAGGTGGAAAGGTGTTGCATGGTTTCGGTTATCAAGAGGGGGTGACGAGGATGGGAGAGCCTTGGAGAACAAGATTTATGATGTAATGATGATAAAAAGCTTATAATGTGGTGATGGAGCTGCTTGTAATATGTGGTGTGAGTTAAAAATAGTTTAGAATTAGTTAAAATAGGTCAAAAGGGTCATGGTTTAAAAGGATTACGGGTTAGGGTTTTTAAATAGTTTTAAGGTTTCGGATTTTATAATTAGGGTTTTGTTTAAGGTTGGAATTAAGGTTTAGGATTAGTTTAGGTTCATTATTATGCGTAGTTTGAAAATGAAATGAAAAGAGGTGTTTCGTGTTTTTCGGGTTCGTGTAACGTTTGATCGCGGGTCTTCTAACCTATACCATTACGATCGCGGTCTTTCAACGATCATCGTGGTATACTTGGTTTTCAACGATGATAATCATATGAGTATCGAGTCTTATATAACTGAAAAGACCATGATTATATAATTTGAAGGTTTTGTAGTCTGGTAAGTAGATGAAGAAGAAGTATGTATTTAAAATAAATTAATGTTTTTATATAACTTTATTTAGTATATCTAAAGTAATATTATAGGAAATTAAAGGTTTAATTATCATGTACGTAGATATGTAGCAACTCGTGAAGTATTCTAATCATGCATCCTTTTCATTATACATTGACTAATCTGAATCTACTGAAATGGTTACGTCATTTAATAGATAGTGGATAAAATTCATATAAAAGAAGTGATCAAATAAATAGTAGCGGGTATATGGCAATTAATTTTTAATTGTAAGGTATTATACACTAGAACTTAGTTTACTTGCTAAGGAATAATGTTCCTTTTACGAAGACTACGTTAAATAGATAACGCACATGATAAAAAAGATTATTGACTTGACGTATTATAATGTTTGCTTGATATAAACATAGATATAATAGGCATAGGTAGTTGTGTGAGCTCGATTACTTTGGAAATGTAAACTACGTTACATAATGGAATGAAATAAAAATTTATTCTCGCGAAAAAGTAATACTTAATATAATACATAGAGCTTACATTAAGGGAATATTGGAAAATTACGGGTTGTTATAGTCCCCTAACCTTACAGAAATCTCGTCTCTAGATTTAATTGAGTGATATAGTGATACTAGGAAATAGGAGTTCTTAGTTCCTACAGTTTCTAGTTTGATGGCCTACTTTGTTACAATTCTGACACATGACAGTGCAAGGTCATATGTGATGCAGAGCACACTTCCTACACAGGGGATGAGGTCCATTATATCCACGGTTTCCATGAGTCCTGAAGGTCTTCTGCCTTCCATTTTACTGCTGATGGTTACGGTTGTCATTGTTGCGGTTATCTTGGTAGTTGTTGTTGCGATTGTTGGAGTGGCTATTGTTGTTACGATCATTGAGGTAGTTGTTGAGATCATGATTATTGGGGTAGTTGTTGTTGTCAGTGGTGTTTCTTTCATCATTAAACTTTCATTTGTGATCATTGGTTTCTTGCACAGAATTACGCTTTATTGTCTGATCCATTAGCCTCTGGGCTATGTTAGTGGCTTCCTCCAGAGTTTGAGGTTTTGAAGCAGTAACGTTTCCTTCAATGCTTTCGGGCAGTCCCCCGATGAAAGCTTCTATAAGTTTCTCGGTGTTTGGCACCATGTTTGGGCATAAAATTGCCAATTCTTGGAATCTTCTAATGTAAGTCTTAAGATCATTTCCTTTCACAACCAATTCGTAAAATTCGTATTCCATTTTCTTGATTTCAGTTCGAGGGCAATACTTATTGGTCATGAGCCTTTTTAATTCGGTCCAGGTGATCCTGTTGGCTTGTTCCATCCCAATAGGTTGGGCGTATGCATTCCACCATCTTAATTGCAATCAAAGGTATTTTGCATAAAATAAGTGTAGAGGAAAATATCCGGTTTTTAAGAACCATTTCAAACATGTAAAATAGAACACTTTAAGCTAAATCATACTTTTATGTTTTATTTATTTGTTATGAGTCATATGTTTATACTAACCTTTTTTGTGGCCTATGCAGTAAATTTTTTTAAGAAATCATTAATAGGTTATTTTTGCAGAAATTGTTCCAGAAAACGAAAATGCCAAATTTCTCAGTGCATGGAGAAGGCGTCAGGATTAATTCCTGACGACGGCAGCACTGTAGCAATGAAGAAATTTGAGTTTTTCCGAATTTTTGAAAAAATTATTTTTGTTAAATTTCCAAAAATTTTAATTTTCCAAATTATTGCAGAAGGCCACGATTACATTAGTACTAACATTCTATCTTTATTGCTCTCTTAGAAATTTTAATTTATGATTAATAGGGTTGTATATTATTCATCGTCGATTTTACTATGGGTATAGTTGTTTTTGTCTTTGATTCACAGGTTATGTTAGATGAGGAGAGTCAGGAAGTTCATTTGATTTTTACTTGGACGATTCTTGGATGATGATTTGCTAGTTTATCTCGTTTCTTCTTTGATATTGAGCAAACCAGGGGAGTATTAGTTTTTCTTGCTTTTTATTTATCTTCCCTTTATTTGTTTTTTGGGTACTCATAAAACATTGGGGACAATGTTCAAAATAAGTGTAAGGGGTAATAAAAGCCTTAAAAATTATTCTTTCATTTTTCAACTGCCTTGTTCTTAAAAAGATGTGTAATATATCGAAGCATAGTTTAGGACGATAATTTTAGCCCTTAAAAATTTATGGCATATATCGGTGAAACTGTAGTATTAGAAGCGTCTCATTGGATAGGAGTTATATGACTAGCATAAAAAACCCTACCACTTAAAAATTTCACCCCCAAAATGTGAGGTTCGCCCTTAGATCTTTAGAAATAAAAGCATTCATTTTCAATTCTTATGAGAGTGTACCGGTAGTATATTAAATTCTAAAACTTGTTTTAACGATTCATCCTGAGGCTGCTAGTGAGATCGCATACGTGTGATTAGGATTTTTTTAGTGATAAGAGGCATTAGGACAACCCTTGTTTTTTACCTCGTTTGTTTATAGTTATGATGGATCCTCATTGGGTCATATACTACCCCCGACCCCTTGTTAGGCACCATTTTTATAGCGCAAGATTACCCCCCCCACCCTTGTTATGCACTATATTTTACCTCTCGGTATTTTGAGCGGTGGATTCCGGATTATTAATGAAGAATGTAACCTTTGCCCTTTTTGTGTTCTGAATATTTCATTTATAGTCCTTTGACTATTTGACTTTTGTCAGTTTATTCAGATTTTTATACCGTGTTGACGGTGGTGATTTTATGAGATATGTGATGAATTGTGGTTTATTGTGATTAATAATCCCTTTTGGAAGGTATTATTGTGTTATGTGTATTCCGGGTGGTTTGACCCGTGAATTTTGAGAAATGCCGAAAAATGAGTCTGACACGTCCGTTAATGTCCAAATGAGTTTTGAAGGGTGTAAAGTGAAAATATGTCGTGTAAATACTCTAGGTTAATGGAAAAGTATTTTTAAAGTGAATAAAAATACTAATTAACTTTGGGGTAAATTTTACGATTGAGTTTTACGAGTATTTAAGTGATCCCGACACAAAAAGAAAGGCCCGAGACCCCATGGGCATGGCCGGTCAAAAGAAGACTAGGGAGACAAGGTGGCTTAATTTTAGCTAACCTTGTCTAAATTGTACATAAGATGCTTTCCTTATCCTCATTTTTACACATAGTTCATTTTCAAAATCAAAAAAATATCCTCTCCCTTCTCTCTTGTGTTCGTCCGCACCTACAACACACACACTCTTATAATTTTTGAAGTTTGATCAAGAAAACATGAAGACATAAATATTTGGGGTTGATTCTAGTGTTTGGTTATTCATTTAAACAATGTTGTGTGATTGTCCAATTCGTGCGAAATCTACAAATTTGAAATTTTGTTATAAGTTTCCCAAATTTAAATTTCGTTTGTCCTTTTGGGTGTATTTTGATGCATAAATGTTAGTTGTACAAGTTGATCGTTGTGGAAATTGATTTTTGGAAGCGAAATAAATAAAAAGAGTGTGTTTGGTTAGTTGGATTAAAAAAGGAAAAAGGGGGTTTTTGTAGTTTTGATGTTGTGGTCGTGATAGTTGAATAATATATGTTGCTAGATAGCTTATTTTTTATAGTAGCTTGTATAGCTTATTCGGGCTTATTTTTAAGCTATTTCTTGGCTTATTTTAGGCTTATATGCCACGAAAAGTTTCCCAAAATCACTAGGAAAGTGATTTTGATTATTTTTGTGTTATGGCGTATGTTGTGGACTATTTTTGAGGCTTATGGTAATAACCATATGCGATACGTAGCTTGTTAGCTTATGTTTAAGCTTAATATA
>BQNB010053372.1:37500-40043 GCA_026074375.1 Tanacetum coccineum | reverse complement strand
GATATATTATTGCCTAAGTTACCTCCATTTTCCATGAGTCATCCACATCATCTTTGGGTAGAGGCTCCCACATCATCTTTGGGTAGAGGCTCCCACATCATATTTGGGTAGAGGCACCCATATGGAAATAATTTGTAACAACTTAAATTATGGTTAATGTTTGGTTGCATGAGCTTAGGGCAATAATACTGTTTTCCATGATAATTGTAAATGCATGCAACTATTACAAACTATGGGTGTATAACAACGTAACCCACTATTAAACTTGTATTCAAACTGTTTATTATAAACCTATGAATTTCACTCAACCTTTGTGTTGACTTTTTAGCATGTCTATCTCAGGTAATTGAGCAACTTATGGCATGGAGTGGTACGGACTTAAAGATGGCTAAACTGTTATCATTTAAACTTTATGTTTCTAGATTTTAGGACCTCCTTTTGTAAAACTCTTGTAACACCCCCAAAATCTGATATGCAGCGAAAAGGTAACATTGGGGTGCTACGTCAAAGTACAATAATCAAGATATAGGAAACGACCTAAAAATGGCGTTTTAAACAAGAACATTCGATGCATTATAGCAAAATCAGAGTTTATACATTTGGTCCCATAAGTTTTGAAAAGAAAAGACATACTACATAAGTTCTTTAAACAAAAGCTTAATAATCCCAAAAGACGACATAAGTTTTTATAGATAAAGTTGCATCGAATTTAATTAAAACACAGAATCCGTCTTCATCGATATCCATCACGGCTCCCATCCAAGCTTATATCTGAGGACCTGAAATTAAACATGCTAAAGGTCAACACAAAGGTTGAGTGAATTCATAGGTTTATAAGTAAAAGTGTGGACCACAAGTTTTAAGTAATGGAGGACTAAGTATATATTCCGAAGTCCAAAAACATGTATTATTGCACTAAGCTCATGACCCCGAAGCCTTAACTGTTTTTGCCCCAAGTGGGTAGGGTGTCTGCCAAAACAACCTACAAGTTATTCTCAATGTTAAATGCACCATGGTCAACTTGTGACCAGAAATTCAAGGTGGGGATTGTTAGTCCCGATAGATCTATCCACAACACTAGCGCTCACACCCTAGCGCTCACAATAGTGTGTAATTGACGTTTCATGATAGGATGGAACTTAGATGGCAACTTTGGTAACTTATGCAATAATATGCAGGTAATAATCTGGATAACAACAGTTTAAAACAAAACACTTGTGTCCGTATAAAACAAGCAATTTAATTCCACCGGCCTAAGTTTTATAAAAACAATGAATAGAAATGGGCTTATAAACTCACCTTAGTATGAAGTGATGAAATACTCAGGTAAAATTGCAGAAAAACTTTCACGAAAATATCGAAAGCAACCTAAGTACATATGGGTCCATCAGTACTCAAGTACGTCGTCTATAACTACCATGTTCAATCCTATATAGTAATTATCATACTATCGTTCGGGCTATCATAATTAAGAGGTCAGACGTGACTACGGAGGGCTAGGTATACTTATAAAATCGTAAATCCAAACAGTCCGTCAATACAAAATCCGAAGAGGTCCTCATAAATGTAAAATTTCCTAGTAATAAAACACTAGATAAACAATACAAATATGAGGTCCTATATTAGCTCAATCACCATCTAATTGTTTTGAGAAAAATTGGGTTGATTAAGTAACAACGTATAATTATCGTTTAATAAATTATAACATAACCTTTTTCGTTTTAAAGCCCTAATTTGAACGTTTCTTATGCACACGCGTTTCATACAAAGGACGAGTTTCGAAATAGGTAGATATTAAAATTTTTCAACTTTCTATTGTAATAGTAATTATTACTGTTCACAAACAGCTATAAACCCGTTTTTTACTTTATAATTAGCGTAACACTCGTAAATGTCGTATTTATATTACGTTATAGTTGTCGCGCGTTTTTAATCGATTCTCGAGTAACGAGACTCGTATTTAAAAGTTATATCCATAATTTGATTTTTTAAAAATATAACTTTTTCTTAAATGAAATATTAATTTGTTTTAAAAAAATAGTTATTTATAAACCCGGTATTGTAACGAAAATCGTAATTTATTATCGTATCTTTTCGTTATAAATCGGTTTTTTCAAGTTTCTTAATCCATTTTGGAATCTTATAGGCTAAATATTTTATAAAAAGTCAACACCAAGCCTGTATAAAGTGTCGAATTTAAATACCCTTTTATTATCCAAAGTATACTTTTATTAAACACCTTAAAAACCCCTAATTTATACATAATCAAAGTTATACATAAACCACATGCTAACAACTTATAGATCCATTATTCCATGATATATACAACAACATGACATAAGAAAAAGTGTATAATTTCATAACCATAGGTAAAAACTCTTTTTACATATTCAAAGGTTCTAAATGGTGATTTAGCTATAAAAAATATGTAAACACATAAAATCATGAAATGAAAAGTATAAAGTATTTAGATAACCTCATAGAGAGGATGAAAGATTAAAGAAACAAATGATCTAAACCCTTGTTTTTGGATATCAACCCGA
>BQNB010053372.1:0-32500 GCA_026074375.1 Tanacetum coccineum | reverse complement strand
AACTACTTGGGCTAAAAAAACAAATACTCAATAAGAAGCTCTATTTTAACTGGACCTCAAAGAAAGAAGGGTTTAACCCATGGTATTAGAAATAAAGCCTATAAAAAACTCAACACTAGTTCAAAATGTAAAAGGAAAGAAGTTCTAATGAGCTTATGATGTGCTTAACCTAAAAATGAAAAGATAATAGAGCTTAAAGTACTTTTAGACTACTGAAAATGAGGAGGAAACAAGCAAACTCAGAAAATAAGGCATTTAGCACAAAAACCAAATAAGCTAAAAACCTTTAAAAGCTAAACTAGACTCTAAAACTTTAAGGACTTATTAAACTACTTATATTCTATCTATTTAAGCTGTAAAAACTAGGATCATAAGCTAAAATTAACAAAATAATGATCTACTTAATTAACCTACTGTTTTTGGTGTTTTCAGAGTTTTACTGATTTTGACAGCTAAATTAAGCTAGGAAAATAAGCTAGAAAATGTAAACTAAGATTAAATTTATAATAAGCTGTAACTAGACTTAATATTACTTGAATCTAAGATCCTAAATCCTATTCTTACTTAACTAAAAGTTAAGCCAAAGGTGGCAGTACTAACTTGTGACAGCAGTACTAACTTTTAGTTAGTACTGGTGCACTTTGGTGGATTTTGGCAGCAACTTAAGCTAACTAATAAGCAATAAATCTAAATCTATTACCTAATCTATATTAAGCTACCTCTAAACTATATACTACCTTAATTTGAAAAGCTAAGTCCTAAGATTACTTGGCCTAATCTTAAGCCAAAAGTGACAGCAGTACTAACTTTTAGTTAGTACTGGTACACTTTGCACAAGTGCAACTCAAAAGTGCAGGCTTCCTAAGGGAAATCCTGCACTTAAACACACTCTACTAGAGTGTTTAAACAAAGTGCAAGTAAGATCTAAGCCTTTGAGGGCTTAGATCAAAATTTCCACAGCCAAAAGTCTAAGACAAAATGCCCTGGTGCTGGAACCATTATAATAAGCCATAACTTTTTGAAAAATGAAAATTAACTTTTGAAAACTCTTTGCCTAATGATTTTAAATGAAATCTAAGCTGACTTAAACAATTTCAAAAACTCACTTTGACTTTGGGAGGTCAAAATAGCTTAAACCAAACACCCCTTTAAGACTAAGACAGTTATGATTAAGCTACTAAATTTGAAATCTAGTAAACAAGTGCTTAATACCAGATAATTAACAGATTAAAACTACTTTAATAAGCATGACTTAACAACTAAATAAGCAATAATCTAAGACTTAAGCTATTTTACTATATTTTTGGTTTTTTAGAGGTTTTTAAGACAATTATATGAAAATCTATGATTTAAACTAAGAAAATTGAAAACAGATAAACAACTAAGATGATTTAGCTAGATAAAACTCAAATAAGCACTAATAAGCAAAGAGAATAAGCAAATAAGCAGATCTAAATATAGAAAGCAATGAGATCACTATTTAAAGCTAGAATTAAAGGAAAATAAAAGAGAAACTTGCAAACTCCTCTAGCTAAACAAGAGGGCCAATAAAGGCAGCTACAAGCTCCCTAGCTTATTGGATAAGCTAGGGTAAAGTCCTTGGGATCTCTTCCAAGTTAAGATCCCCTTCCAAAAAGCTCATATCCAATAGAGTCCATTATAAATGTAAGTTAAACTGGTTTAGGGTTTAGGTAAGATTACTACTGAATTAAAATAAGCTATATTTCAGCTTATAGACTGAAAGAGCTTAAAATGAGCTTATTAACTTATTGAGACAATTTGGCTTATTAATAGAGCTTTTGAATAACAAGAAAAAAGAGCTTATGAATGACTTAAACTAAATTTCATTAATAAAAGTTACTGGTTACATTACTTAAAAAAGAAAATTACATTTAAGAAAAATACGAATTTAAGCTAGACTAAAATTACTAAAAACCTAGATGGTGTGTGTGTGAGAAGTGAGGCATATTTATAGGCTGCCTTGGAAGATTCTAGCCCTCTTATCCTGCTCTCCAAACTTTCAATCTCAACCAATCATTTCTTCAATCATTTGAGCTTCTATAGTGACCGTTGGATTGATTTGTGGACACCTGAGGATTGCTAGCATGTCATTCTCTTTTTGGATGGCATTGTGCTTCTTTTGTGAGAGTTTTAGCACAAAAACCCACATAAATTTGTGCTTTCTCCATTGCTACGTGGCGGAGCTTGAGTGACCAATTATTCACTTTTGATTAGACTAATTTGTCCTTGCCATTGTGTTTAGGAGCTCATGAAATTGAACTAACTAACCCTTTTAATTCTTATTTGCCCTTTCTTTTACCATGGGGGTGAAAGGTGGGACGACGAGTGAACAGTAATTGGTTTCGCGCCCTTTTTCGACAGTTAAAACTGTTATAACTTTAGCCTTTTGACACTTTCAGTCCCTTTTATTCCTTTCTTCTTTTCTAGTTATAAACAACTTTGGGAAAGAGCAATGTTTTTCCTTGAGCTTATTTAAAAGTAAAGGGACAAGATTTGGCTTTTGTGAAAGTCAGGACCAAGTGAAACATTTTGAGGATTTGTCCTTTTGTTTTGACTTTGTTTGACTGGATTTGACTGAATTTGACTGAGGCTTGACTTTTCTGGCTTCGGCTTTGATTCTTTGGCTTCTTTTTGTACTCTTCTGATTCTCGTGTCCGTGCTTGCCCGTTTTTGATGGTTTTCATGTGATTTTTGAATTATCCTTACCTGCATACACAAAACACAAATACAAGCATATTTTTGCCATTTTTGGTTTGTTTTAGGTTTAATTGGGTTATTTTTAGGCATAAATGGATATGTGTATTTTACACTTATCAATAAATCCAAAGCAACAATAATGAAACACTGATTGAACACTATTGATTATGTGGAAACTAATCAACAATGCTAAGATGAACATTATTAAGAAAACACAAAAGATCTTCTATCAAACTCACACTTATATTATATAACTAGAATCGAACTAGGTTACAAGCTATGAATTGCTAATTGTATCTCTATTGATCAAAGTCATTGACTATGCCCAGGGTACCTTTTATACACCAAGGAAAACCCTAATAGGGCTTACTAAACGCTTGAGGAGATAATGCATATCATTCCTAAATTTAGCTCATGCATATCTCCTAACGCACTAACATTAATATCCTAGCAACACAACTACTAACATAACTATCTATACTAACAGTACTAACAATGTTACTGGCAACAAACTATACACTTAACACCACTAAAGACTTAGTCTGTTTCTTCAATCTTACTCACAGTACTAAATTCTTCACTAGCAGCACCAAATGTTGAACCAAGACAGCAGTAAGTGTTGTAAGTTCTTCTAAAACCCAACGATTCCCCTCTAAACATGATGATTTACTTGTCAACTATCATTTTCTTCCCTTTGAGCTTTTTCATAAACACCAGGAGGAAGTACTAAATACTTAGACAGCCTTTTAAACTCACTATGATTAGCTTCTAGTTTTTTTAGTAACACAGCAAAAATACCAACTAAGTTGGCTGTGTAGTTTTTGGAAAATTACCAGCCATAAACGGATTTGATATTTCTTTACTAGTAGCTGTTTTTTCTAGAATAGCCAATGCTTCATTGCTATAACATGGTGCACTGATAACTATATAGTTTTTAGTAAACTACCAACTATCAACGGATTTGAGATGTCTTTACCAAGAGCCGTTTGCTTTGGACTAGACAACTCTTTACTGTGAAGCATGTGTAAGATGAACTCGATAATAGTTTTTTATGCAACTATCATCCTATATACAGAATTTGAGAAGTCTTTACCAAAAGCTGTTTGCTTCTGGACTAGCCAGTTCTTAATGTCTGTTAGACATGGTGAACTGATGACCCCCCCCAAACCCACACACCCCCCAAGGGGGGGGGGGGGGGGGGGGGGGGGGGGGGGGGGGGGGGGGGGGGGGGGGGGGGTTGTGTTTGGTGATAAAACCCAATACTTAAAGATCCTTCTCTCCCCATCATGGCGTCCTTAACGTTAAATTCTTGCTTTTGAAATGAATCTAAGCAGAGTATGAGCATCTCACTTTGCAATCCCAGCTACTAACCTAAGAAAGCATTCTTCAAGATTTCTTTTTGTGAGATGATACTTCCTTTCTATAAGCATATGAATCTCCAGTACCATCTGCAGTATCAAAGGGATGAAGCACCACAATTTTCATATAAATCCCAGCTTTTAAGATTCCATCTTTCCTTGATCGGCCATAGTTCATGCTTCCATTTGCATCATACATGGTTCCTTAAATCTCCTAAAGAACTAGTCAACACCTTCTGTAGTAGTTGTTTCAAATCATTCCATCACCAGATTATATAAACTCCTCAAGACTAACTATCAAACCTTTTTCACCATTCAGAAAAGTTTTAATCCACCTAGAACTTCCATCAGATCTAAAGATTCTGTAGTAGATGCACTCTGCTCCATGTCTGTCAAAATCATAGAATTTTGATTCCCAGTTAATAATTGGAAACCACTTCTCCATGACTTCATAATCTATTATTCCTTCTTCATCAGGACCTTATCAAAAGAAAAAAAAAAAAACCTTTTTAGTATTTTTTTAGCTGTTCTCCTCTTCAAATCGAATCTGTCTTTACCTTAGACTCTTTGTAGCTTCATCTTATTCTTATTCCTGGTCTTTTCTGGTTTTTTTTAACTATCTTCATGTCCCTACTTGCTTAACTTTAACTTTAGTACTGTCAGGTTCTTTAAGAACCTTCTCCTTATTTGAAGTATCTTCATCAGTTGCCTTCTCATTCATCTTCTTTATCAATTCTTCTTCTTTAGCAGAACCAATAGGAACAAAATCATGAACATACTTTGTTAGCCTTAATTATATTAAGTCAAACAAGAATGTTATTGGTCTTAGAAAGTCAAACTAGATCTTGTATTGCAATAGGCTAGTCGGGTTCAACAGGCTTGGATTGTAATCTAATATTGTCTGTGTTTCGGGCTCAAAGCCCAAGTTAAACCAAGCTCGGCCCATTTAGAAGCCCATGAGCCATCTAAAAGGCTAGGGTATAAATATCCCTTCACCAAGTGTGGTGAACGGTGTTGGTTGCATTTTCCCATCACTTGTAACTTTCCATTTTTCTCTAATCTATTATTCCATCTTTGTTTCTCTCTCTAAGATTCCATCTTATTTTCTAGCATATTGGTACGGATTAGTGTTGTGTAATGGATTAAACTAGTAGGAGAACATGTGGTATCACTCGCCAAGGGGAGTTTAGTGTTTGATTTGTGAAAAATTCATAGGTTTTGTTGGTTTTTTTTCTTTGGTTCGAAATAAAGAAAAAAAGCAAGAAAAAAAATCAACTTTGATCTTTGTTTCGTGGTTAAATGTGTTAAAGACTTGTACTTTTGGGCTTAGATCACTTCCTTGCATCATTACTAAGTGGTTTTAACATCATTTCGTAGCTTACAAGAAAGTTTGAAGATTTTTTCTTGGCTGCGTTTTGCCTATCTGAAGGGGTGTTCGTCGTTGCGTTTTGATAAGAGTCATTGCGTTTTGATTTGCTTCGTTGCGTTTTGATCAAAGTCATTGCGTTTTGATTCAAGTCGCTGCGTTTTGATCTCAAGTCATTGCGTTTTGATTCAAGTCGCTGCGTTTTGATCTCAAGTCGTTGCGTTTTGATTCTAAAGTCACTGCGTTTTGATATTTTTGTGTGTGTTGCGTTTTGACTCCACAGGTTGCGTTTTGAAGACCATCATTGCGTTTTGACTAGACGTTACTCTGCCCAATTAATTTATTGATTGCGTTTTGACCAAGACTCGTTGCGTTTTGACCAACATTCGTTGCGTTTTGACCAACAATCATTGTGTTTTGACCAAGAATCATTGCGTTTTGACCAACAATCGTTTCGTTTTGACCAATTGCGTTTTGATAAAGAATCGTTGCGTTTTGACCAAGAATGTCACTGCGTTTTGATCAAGACTAAGTTGCGTTTTGCCTAGAGGTTTCATTGCGTTTTGATCAAGACTAAGTTGCGTTTTGACAAAAGTCACTGCGTTTTGTCCATTGAAAACCTATGTTTTGAAACCGTAATTTCCTGGAAAAAAAATTGACCTTACCGCGACGCGCATCAGGTGGTACTTGACCGAATTTGGGAATATATTAATCACCGTTTAATCAAAACATCACTTCAAGACAAAACAAACTTTAAGGACTAATTACAAGGACTTTGGACTTTAATTCGGACTAAAAGGACAATTACTCAACACAACAAACACAACCAATCAAACCAACAATCAACTTAATCATACTTGAAATGTCAATTAATTATTCATTCACGGTTTCTTCTTGATTTTGTAAAATCCCGCGAAAGATACGATTCTTTTCTCGGTTTTAATCAAAGATTTGTAAAATCCCGTGAACGTTAATTCATTTAAAACCACAATCAAACACTTCATAACACTTAAGATCCGATATTCATTCACAACTTCATCAGAATGTCAAATTCAAATACCAATTTGCAAACTCAATCATCAAATGCTCTTCATAATGCTATCATGGAAGCGGGTAGCAAAGATCGTCCACCAATGTTGGCACCGGGTAAATCGCAACAGTCTACCAGAAACAGAGGAAAAGCAATTGTTACCTCTTCTGCTCCTACTTATGATCCAGAACCTGCTACAACACCAGTTGTTCCTGCAACAGAGGATTCTCCAGCAGTTCCTGAACAAACAACAGTCGAGACTGTTATGAATATGACTCCTGAGAACAGAGCTCATTTTGAATCAGAAAAAGAAGCGATTTATTTGATATTGACTGGAATTGGAGATGAAATATACTCAACTGTTGATGCATGTCAGACAGCTCAAGAAATGTGGGAAGCCATCGAAAGGCTACAACAAGGTGAATCACTCAATATTCAAGATGTCAAGACAAACTTATTTTGGGAGTTTGGTCAATTCACCTCTCACGATGGAGAAACAATTGAGTCTTACTACACACGATTCTACAAAATGATAATGAAAATAATCAGAACAACTTGAACAGTTTCCAACGATGCCAAGTGCAATGTTTCACTTTCTTCAACAACCTTCAACAAATGGACAAGATTTTGGCACAATGTGAAGCAACAAACACAAGTTGGATGAAGTTTTCATACCATAAGCTATTTGACTTCTGAAACAATACCAAAATGAAGTTTATGAACTCCGTGCATTGAAAGAATGGCCAATATCTAAACAACCATAGCACTTGTTGCTACTGCACAAACACTTCAAGACCCTTATTATCAAACATCAAAACCTCACAAATCATATGCACCAACATCAAAAGCTTCACTTCCAACCAGATCTCATGCAACTACAAGATACAAAGGCAAAGAATAGCCAAACCAATCACACCACCATCTGAGTCAGCTTCTGAAGAAGACAGTGATCCTGAACAAGCTCAGAAGGATAAAAGAACAAGCAGAAAAACTTGGCTCTCATTCAAAGTACTTCAAGAAACTCTACAAAACCTACCACAACAACCCAAACCTCCTCAAACACCAGAAACAAGAATGTGGATACTACTCCAAGGTACAAGAATGACAATCAGACTGGACAGTTTAGGAATCAGAGGGCAGTGAATGTTGTTGGGGCTAGGGAAACTGTAGGTGGTCCAGTAGTGCAACAGTCTGGGATACAGTGTTTTAACTACAAGGAATTTGGTCATTATGCTAAGGAATGCAGAAAGCCAAAACGGGTTAAAGACTCTACGTATCACAAGGAAAAGATGTTGTTGTGTAAACAAGCTGAGAAAGGTGTTCAACTACAAGCAGAGCAATCTGACTGGCTAGCAGACACGGATGAAGAGATTGATGAACAAGAGTTGGAAGCACATTACAGTTACATGGCAAAGATCCAGGAGGTTCCTAATGCAGACTCAGGAACTGATTCTGAGCCATTGGAACAGGTACAATACGATACTGACGATAATGTGTTTGCCAATGACATACAACATTTTGACCAATCTGAATCCATTAGTAACACATGTGCAGTGGAAACGGATGATAGTAATGTCACTCCTGACTCACCGGATATGTGTGATAATGATATTCAGGATGACCAAAATGATGTAGAATGTGATGATGAGCGTGTTGCACTTGCTAATTTAATTGCTAATTTAAAGCTTGATGTCGATGAAAATAAAAAGATTCAAAAGCAATTAAAGAAAGCAAATGCAACATTGACTCAAGAGTTAACTGAGTGCAAATCTATTCTTGCGGAAACTAGTAGAACTCTAGGAGAATCTAATTAGTCATCGGGGAAGTTGGCTTAGTTGCACTTCAAAATAAACAGACTGAGGTTTGAGAGGTACAAGCCTTTAATTACGTACTTTTGACTATATGTCAAAATTAACAAAGTTAAATTAAAGCTCTAGGACTAATAGCTCAAAAAGAAATTAACATAAAAGAAGGTTTAAAAGTGAAAGCCTACGAAATTTCTGTTGTCAAAGAGAAACATGATGAGTTAGTCAAACAGAGTCTTTTAACCAAGTCAATTAACAGGTCCCTTGTCAAAGGAGAAAACAAGGTAATAAGGAATTGAAGCTTAAGAGAATAAATAAGATATGACAAGAAATGATTTCAATGTGGAAAACCAGATAAAGTTTTTGAATGAAAATGGTTTACAAACGAGAGTCAATCAATCCAAACCAATCATATGTATTAGCACTAAATCCCTACATTTAATGGAAGACCTACCTTTGCCAATCCAAGGTACCTCAAAAAGGCTCAAAATGAGATACCATGTTTGTATGCGATCCCACATGACCAATCTGATCCTGCAAACAGACTCGTCCCCGATAGGGAAGAGACTCAGACTCTTGAAGAAGAATTCCGTTAAAATTGAATAAAGAACTGAGTGAGACCATGTTGGACTACACAAAGTTAAATAAGACATTTATGTAAATATTCAAACCCCCAACTCAGCATTGAAATTCCAGTATCTTCGCCAAACCTGCACATGAAATAAGAAAGAAAAAGTGGAGAAAAATCATATGTGAAAAAAAAGCCAAATATTTTCAAAAACATAGACTTCTTACCATTGTCTAAATCAATAAGCAAAAGTATACAAGCATATCCTGTCATGACCAATAACATTAATCATCTGAAAGAAAATTGTCAATCACGCATGGTTAAAAACATATCAAACGACCTTCTTCATCGTCAATACCCAACTTCCCGCAAGATATGGAAAATCCTAGTAGACATATTTTGATGGCCACCTTGCCCATAAGACTACAAATGATAGTTTCGCATTTGTACATGAACTTAAGCAAGAAAGCACTGCAGATTTAAAGTACGTGAATTCTCTTAAAGAATAACTTGATGAACTTGAATCTAATAAGTGGAATTGTCCGAACAGTGTATGATATTCTTTTGACAAGAATGTGTGTCTAAAGATTATAGTGTTCTTAGTTTGCAATCTTGCATCTGATTTAGATGAGATCACGGAATTAAAATGCATATATCTTTATAAAGTCAGGCATGTGACTGTCTTGTACAAAAGCTTCTGAACACACTTAATTTGTAAGTAAATAGATTTAAACACTGAGCTATTTAACATAGTTTTGCTAAATTAGCAAAACACTCAATTTCTCTTAGAAATCGCTTTACCAGAATGTTCCCAAGAAACAACTAAAAAATGACACAGTTTGCAAAGAAAAGCGCTCAAATGTATTTCGAAAGGATGTGAACAATTTTTTAAAATACAAGATTTGAAAGCTCAACTGCAAGACAAGAACATTGCCATAAAGTGAGTTAAAGAAACTCATTGAAAAATGCAAAGGAAAATCTGTGGACACTAATTGATACAACCACTGATGTTCGAGCAACCAACGCTCACAGATTCCAAAACCATCATTTTTAGGAAAACCGGCTCTTTTTTCAGACTCTCTTGAGAGAAAATATTTTGCAAAGAAAAAGAGGTTTTAAAAATAATGAAGTCAGAGGGTTTTATCAAAACCAGTCCTCAAAAAAAGCTCCACGAATTTGCCCTTCAAACAGCAAAGCAAGCTGTAAGAAACACCAATGTGAATAAACCAGGCAGTATCGAATTTCAAGTAGTAAGCAACAAACTAGAGCACCACATTGAATCTAGACTTCTAGGTGTGGTTCTTTTTTCTCTAATAAACCACACACATACACATACACTCCTTCTTCTTCTTTTTTCTATCTATTCTCTTTTCTCTCTAATAATATGGCTCAATTTCTTTTCCATTTTACCAAGCCTCCGGATCATTGTTCAAAGGGTGAATCTATGTTAACAATTGATCAGGTAGATTCAAAGTCTGTAACTGCGTGTAATGACAGTTTAAATTCCAGAACTTCGAATGTTAATGCTGTTTGTGCTACTTGTGGAAAATGTGTGTTTAGTTCGAATCATGATGCTTGTGTTTCTAAGTTTTTGAAAGACGTAAATGCTAGAACTAAGAAGCCTAATGTAGTGTGGTATTCGCTGATTTATACATATATTTTACCTTGAAAAATGAACCCAAAAGACCTAAAACATAATAAAAATGGCAAATATATGCTTGTTTTTGTGTTTGTGTATGTGCAGGTACGGATATCAAGAAAATGACAAAAATAAAGACAAAACCAGACAAAAACGAGCACGAGAATGGAATGAGAGCGAGAAAACGAGTCCAACGGTGCCTTCGGATTTTATTGGGCCAGCTCGTTACCCACTTAATGGGCCGGACCAGCCCAAATAAAGTCAAAAGCCCAAATTGAAACCCAATATTTATATGTTAAAGATTTGATGCAAATTGAAAAAGTGACATTATATGTCACGTGAATGAAAATAAAGAAAATTGGATCACGTGAGATAGCACTATGAAATGGGAGGACGAGTTAAAGATCGACATGTGGCGAAACACTTTGAAATTCATTTCATTTGCACTGCATTGTAATCGAACGGATATTAACTTGTGCTTACTATGGAAGCTACTCAAATGTATACGTGTCACTAGTCTACCGGATGGATCAATTTTTGGCGCCGCTGCTGGGGAAAGGTGTAGCGATTTCTACGGGATTGTTCGTGTTCGAGACTTGAAGATCCTTTCTTCGGAAAGTTTATTTTCGTTCTTATAAAAAATAAAAAATTCAAAAATATTTTCTTTTTCATATTATTTTTCTTATAAAAATATAAAAATCCAAAAATATTTTTTCTTAATATTTTTCTTTTTCCTTTATAAATATTAAAAAAAATCCAAAAATATTTTTATTTCCTTATGTATTATTTTCAAAACCTAAAAATATTCTTCTTTTTCCTCTTATCCGTTTAATTCTTTCTTTTTAATCCTCTATATTGTTTAATTCTTATGGCGTCTCATCATTCAAAATCTCTTTACGCAATTAAGGAGTGTTCGACTTGTGGAAGTTTGTACACTAAAGATTGTTGTTCGATAGGGAGTCTTAATGATAAGATCCTTGTTTCCGAATCCGACTCTTCTCCGTGTTGTGCAAGATGTGGAACCCCGGTTGATGGTCCGAGTTGTCGTGGATGTGCATTTTTACGAAAGAAATTCGATGAAGATTTGCTTGCGTATTGTGTTGAAAATGGAATTTTCAAAGACTTTCAAGATACTTTCGAACCATCCGATGATAATACCAACGTTGTTAATGCTCTTCGAGAGCCATGCGTTGTCAATCAAGACCCCGGTGTAAAGTCTTCGCAAGAACCTCCACAGATTGACCATAATTGTTGTTATGAGTGCGGTGATTCATCAGATGGAATTTTTTGTCGACAATGCATTTTGTAAATCTTGTAGGAAAGGTGCTCATTACGGTTATAATTGTCCACCAAAAGTTTCGATTATCTCTAATCCAGAACAATGCAATCAAACCATTAATGAGCTCCCACAGATTTTGCCAATTGTTCACCCGACATGCAATTATGAAACTGAAAATTCATTCGCTTATGTTCCAAACCCGAATTCTTTCGATAATTCTCCAAATTTTTCTTACCCACCTCCACAACTCCAGTTTGAGACTTACTTATGTGAGTTATGTAGAAATAATGCTCATTATGGTTATGATTGTTCACCACAGTTCCCGTTTGTCTATGAACAGGAGTCGTGTTACAATCAAAACTTTAATGATAATTATTATCCACAAAATTCACCGAGTTTTTCTCAACAATATCTTTGTTGTGCTTATTGCGGGGGTCCTCACCATGATTATCAATGTCAACCGATCAATGAAACTTGCTATGAACCTAATCCGAGTTATGATTATTCTGGTTTTGACCACCCACAACCTCCGCAGGACTCCGTCTATTGTCAAGAAGCCCTTGATAAAATTCTTAAAGAGCTTGAAGAATTAAAACGAGATCAAAGAATGTTAAAGGAATTAAAAAAGAAAATCGCGGAAGAACAAACCGGTTATAGGAATATGAGTATCGAGGAAATGAGGCATGAGCAGCAATTGGTTGATCGCAAAATTAAAGAAATCACGAATGATTTGGGTATTAGAAGATTTCGAGGCGAGGAGATTGATGAAGAATATGAGAGAGATTGTGAGATTAGAATTCGAAAACTTAAGCAAGATTTTAATATATGGGGAAGCGAAGTTCGAAAAAAGGAGAAAGCTTACGAAGATGAAAAGTATGCTGCTGCCTGTCGTTACATGCTTTCTGTTACTTGTGATGACGAGGATGATTATATTCCTTTAGCAATCACTCCCGACTTACCGATCGAGGAGCCCGATAATTCTCTAAATATGGGGGATGAGCATCTCGACACTATTCCGGCAACGGAATCGGACGAAGTCATAAAGTCTAGTGTTGAGAACCTTGTCCCAATCCCAAGTGAATTCGAGGGTATTTCCGACGATTCGTGTGATGTGCCTATTTGTGATATTGGTCGTATTAATGTTGAGTCCGATTTTGTGGAATCTTTGATTAACCGTGATACTTCGATTGATTATTCTTCTAAGATTGACCCTATTCTCGAGGAGTTCGCCGATGAACTCGCTCATATTGCTCCAATTCCACCGGGAATTGTTGAAGCCGATCCAAATGATGACACTTCGAGTGATGACGATGATTTTGAAGACATCGAGTACGTTAGCCTAGAGGAGGAGAATGATGTTGACCAAGAAGAGAAAGAGTTTAACTTAGAAGATATTTTTCAAATCCAAGACGTTATTCTTCGTTTTTTTTATTTTTTTTTTTTTTTTTTTTCGCTTTTTTTTTTTTTTTTTTTTTTTTTCCCCCCTTTTTTTTTTTTTTTTGTTTTTTTTTTTTTTTTTTTTTTTTTTTTTTTTTAATTTCTTTTTTTTTTTTTTTTTTCTTTGAATCTTTTTTTTTCTTGTTTTAGTGAGAAATTATTAAACGTCCATCGTCTTATTTCTAATATCGAATCTTTGAAAGTTAACTCTACTCTGGATCGTGTGCTCGAGTCTCCTTCTCCATTTCCTATCCCCGTCGTGGATAGTGATGCATTCTTTGAGGAGTCTGATACTTCTCTTTCTCATTCGGATAATTCTTTACCCGAATTCGAGTCTTTTAGCGATCAAACGGAAGAGACGAGAAGTGGCAGTACCACTACTCATGCTAATTACTCTCTTCCCGAGTTTGAATCATTTCATTTTGATCCGTCATTTCCTCGACCTCCTCCGGAACCACCGGATGTTGAGATTTTAGAGCCCGAGAATAACAATTTTGATGTGCTTAATAATGATGAATCTTTTGACCCAAGGGAAGGTGAAAATGTTGTTTTTCTAAATGTTGAAGAGGACGATTCCTTCACATTTACCATCCGTACTTTTCTACCATTTCTCACCTACCCCAGAGGTTCTCCTTTATCTTGTCAACGGGAGTGAAGATACGTCTTTGACCCTGGCTATCTCCAAGTTAGAGCCGGTGGGATCTCTTCGGGATGGAAACTTTCATGTGCTTTAATGTTTTGATCCAATACATTAATGAAAGCCGGACTTGATGATTTTCTTTTCCATGTGCTTCCCGCAAGGACAAATTAATTACGTGTCGAGTCAAGCTTCATGATCGGATTATCAAAACAAGCATTTCGATCTTCTTATCTATGTTTCTAACAACTAATGAGGAGAGGGCTCCCCGGGCCTGCCTTTCCTTTCTGTGTTTTCGTGTTTTGTTGGTTTGTTTTATTTTGTCCAGGTTTTACAGAATTTGAAGACTCTCGTGCTCTTTGGTTTTGTCGTTATTCGAGTTATAATCCTCAGCTTCATTTAGGGAATTCCATATCTAATCTTATCGATTATCCCTTTTATATATTAAGATTATGCTTTGAAATTAGTATGGGGGTGACAGTCTCACATTGAGGACAATGTGTAGTTTTAGTATGGGGGGATCTATCGATTTGATTTATGCAGGCAGCGTTGTTCTCACGTAACCCGTTTTTCCACCAAAAATATGTATTTTTAGCAAAATTTTAATTTTTATGCATAATAAAAAAATGAAAATGTTGTAAAAAAATAAAATAATAATAATGTAATATGTGTTTTGGCATAAATAAGGTGGAGACCGAGAAAGAAATTTTGACCCGATCGGTTTGAACCTTGGCTTTTTCCTAAAATTAATGAAGACTTGTGATAATCTCTGTAGATTTTAATAGGCGAGTTGGAAATTATTATGGCTAAGCATTCTCGAATCTCTTTCTTAGAGATTTTAAATTGCGAAGAACTAGAGATGATAGAGTCGATTATAAGTCTGATATTAACGTAGAGTAGTTGGTTCTCTTTCAAGCTCTATGTATTAGATTGTGGCTTTTTCTGCCCATTAGCTTGGTGCACTTTTTATGTAAATATTTAATAAAATAGAGTTGTGCGGTTTTTTGGATAATAATTAGTTAATAGAAGTTTACCTTTAGTTCCTTGTAATTAGGATGAGTACTCACATCTGGAATTTTGTTTTTTTTTTTACTTAATTTGGCTTACTATATGTAGCAATTAATAAATTTATTTTGCTTTTCCTTAAAGGAGCCTTAGGTATAGGGATAAGTAGAATTCAATAATAAATCCGAGACTGATTAAAAGTTCTAGACTGTATCTTGCCGCTCACAACCGATGTTTCAGCCTTCTAAAAGGTCTGGATAAGTTACCGAAGTCGAAATATGATTGCTACATCTTGTCGGAGGCGTGGCCGATGTTGTAGCCTTCTAAAGGACTAAGTTATAATTTGTTGGCTTAATTTTTTGTTCTTACTTGGTGCCTTAAAGAGCCGAAGGGTTATATGGTGCAAATAAAGATTGGTCCATCATGTCTTAAGAGGCCTTAGGGTAAATGAGATGAATGGTGCCTTGTTAAGTAGCCTAATAAAAGCCAAATTTTGGTTGCCTCGATGTGGACTTTAATCTTGATGACATTTGATCTTTTGAAAAGGGCTAGGAGCTAATTATTGCGTTCTTAACCGTTACGCTTTATTTTTGGAATTAATAAGTATCGAAATAAAAGTCTTAAAGAGCCTTCGGGTATATGACTTAAATAAAATCTTGAGATACAAAATTAGGAAATAAGGGAGGAAAAGTAAGTACACAATTAGTATTTATGAGTAGTGTTAGTGTCATGACTTGTAATTGACAATGATCTTGTTTTTAAGCTTAGTATGGAAAAGTGAAAGTTAGGGACGATGAATTTATTTTGCTTGTTCTATGATCCTAAGTATTAAAAAAAAATTATAAAAAAAAGGAAAAAAAAGAGAAAAAGTAAAAAAAATAAAAATATATATATATATATTGAAAATGGAAAAACGGGGCGTTTCTTAACTTTTGATTTCTTAATTCCTTTAGATGAGCACTTTGCTACTTTTCAAAGTGATTAGTTTGAGGGGATTGGAATTTTTAGTTTAAGCGCGTATTTATTACATTGCGTGAGGACACGGCAATACTTTAGTATGGGAGAATTTGGTATTCGCTGATTTATACATATATTTTACCTTGAAAAATGAACCCAAAAGACCAAAAACATAATAAAAATGGCAAATATATGCTTGTTTTTGTGTTTGTGTATGTGCAGGTACGGATATCAAGAAAATGACAAAAATAAAGACAAAGTCGGACAAAACCGAGCACGGGATCGAAAAGAGCGCGAGAATACGAGTCCAACGGTGCCCTCGAATTTTATTGGGCCAGCCCGTAACCCACTTAATGGGCCGGACCAGCCCAAATAAAGTCAAAAGCCCAAATTGAAGCCCAATATTTATATGTTAAAAATCTGATGCAAATTGAAGAAGTGACATTATATGTCACGTGAATGAAAATAAAGAAAATTGGATCACGTGAGATAGCACTATGAAATGGGAGGACGAGTTAAAGATCGACATGTGGCGAAACACTTTGAAATTCATTTCATTTGCGCTGCATTGTAATCGAACGGATATTAACTTGTGCTTACTATGGAAGCTACTCAAATGTATACGTGTCACTAGTCTACCGGATGGATCAATTTTTGGCAGCTTTGCTATCCGTGGCATCAAAATCAAAGCCAATGATCGGCTAATACATTCTCTAATGATTGGGTTAAATTTACAAAAGGCCCCTTCTCTCACTCTATAAATACACACGCCTCCCCTCATTTTTTGATCATCTAGGCTTTATTTTTTTTATTTTTTTTTAGTTTTAGTTTTAGTTTTTTAGCTTATTCTTAATGTCTTTTTAGCTTATTAGGATTATTGTAAAAGCTATATCGAGCTTATTTCCAGCTTATTTTGTAAAAGATCTTATTTGCTTATCAATGAAGATGGTTTGTGGTTTTATAATTTGAGGTGCTTATCCAAATTGCTTATTTCTTTTTCCTTGTCTTCTTTTCTTATCGAATAAGTTGTTCTCAGCTTATTTTCTGAGCTTATTCTCGGTTTCGTTTAAGCTTATCATAGAGCTTATTTGATTGAGGTTTAGCTTATATAATCAAATAATCTCTAGCCTATTTCTTCTCTTTTCTCTTTATTTTTTTTATGCGAATAAGCATTTTTTTGCTTATTTCGAAACCGCTTTATCTCCTAGCTTGTTTATTCGGTTAAGCTTTTTTTAGCTTATTCAACTAGTAGCTTTTAGGGATAGATCTCATAGTTTATATTTGTACAACAGAAACATAACAATCAAGTTGGGCCTTGGTCCATTTGCTTATATGGAACAAATTTACAAAATCGGCCATTTGATTCTCGAAAAATAGTAGTACAAATTCAAGTAATTGATTAACAGTTGTTGATTTGTTTTGTGATGTCATTTATGGTTCAACTCACGAGGCGTGGAGCTTAAAGGTTTATTTAGCTAGACCGACTTTAATTAGTTGTTTTAGTTAAATAAATCGGGTGGTATTCGTTTAAATTGCGGGTCTCCAACTCGGTTCATTTTCTAATCCTTTTTCAATTAATTAGTGTAGATTTATTTTATAGTTTTATAATATGCTTTGATTTTTGCCATGCTTAGTGTAGATTTATTTTTAAATGCTATGTTTAATTTCATTATGAGTAGTGAGTAGATTTATTAGTGCTTATTAAGTGATTAGTGATTTGTAATTTAGGTGCGGGTTTAAAAATATTTTAAAAATATTTAGTCATAAATATTTTCTTTTCGATTTACATTCTGTCACTTATTTTTAATGCAAATTAATTTCTTGTCATTTATTTTTAAGCATTTTATTTTACTTGTCATTTTAATTCGTTAAACCTAAGCCCGCACTTAATGAACATTTCACGTCACTTAGCAACCATTTTAGTCATTTATATTTTTAGATCATTTTTTAGTATAATCTTGTAGTTTTAAATATTAGTTTAATTTTTAGAATAAAAATAGTTTAAAACCAAAAGTTTAGTTTCTCTTTTATATGTTTTCCTTTTAGCAATTGGTCGATAGAGAGATTAAGGGAATAATAAATGATTTGGGTTATAAAAGATTTGAGGATGAGAATATTGATGAAGAATATGAGAAGGAATTGAGATTACAATTCATAAACTTAAGCAAGATTTTAATATATGGGGAAGCGAAGTTTCAAAAAAAGGAGAAGCTACGAGATGAAAGTAAGATGAGCTGCCTGTCGTATACATGCTTTTCTGTTACTTGTGATGATGAGGATGATTATATTCCTTTAGCAATCACAATCGACTTACCGATCGAAGAGCCCGATAATTCTCTAAAAATAGGGGATGAGAGCCAACTCGATACTAATCCGCAACAGAATCGACGAAGTCATAAATTCTAGTGTTTGAGAACCTTGTCCCAAGCCAATTGAGTTTGAGAGGAATTTCCGACGATACGGGTGGATGTGGCAATTGTGAATAAAACGTGTAAAGATGAAATTGATTTGTGGAAACTTTGATTAACCGTGAACTTCGATTGTTTATTCTTCTAAGAACGCCCTATTCTCGAGGCTTTTCGCCAGTGAACTCGCTTATATTGCCCCAATTCCCACCGAGAAATTGTTGAAGCCGATTTGATTCAAATGATGATACTTTCGATTGATGACGATGAATTTTGCAGGACATCAGGTATGTTATCTTAGAGAGGTAATATGTTACCAATAAGAGAAAGAGTTTTGGATTTAGAAGAGTATATTTCACAAATCCAAGACGTATACTTCGAGAGAAAATTTATTAAACGTCCATCGTCGTATTTCTAATACGAATCATTGAAAGTAACCTACACCGGATCGTGTGCTCGAGTCTCCTTCTTCCATTCTATCCCCGTCGCGGATAGTGATTCTGTTCTTTAGAGGATTTTTGTTTTCGATACTACTTTTTCACATTTTAGATAATTCTTTACCCGAATTCGAGACTTTTAGCGATCATACGGAAGAGACGAGAAGTGGCAGTACCATTACTCATGCTAATTACTCTCTTCCTGAATATGATTCATTTCTTTTTTAGATTGAGCCCGATCAGGAGGGGTTTATTAGCATTGATAATTCAAAATAACCTCTTTTGAGTTTCTCGAGTTTTGAATCATTTCATTTTCGATCCGGTCATTCCTCGACCACCTTCGTAACCATCGGATGTTGAATTTTAGAGCCGAGAATAACAAATTTGATGTGCTTATAAAGATGAATCTTTTGACCAAGGGAAGGTGAAAATTTGTTTTTTCTAAGTTGAAGAGGACGATTCCCTTCACATTTATCATCCGTACTTTTTCTCCCATTTGCATCTACCCTGAGGTTACTCCTTTATCCTGCTCCACCGGGAGTGAAGAAATGATCTTTGACCCCGACACTTCCACTTAGAAGAGCCGGTGGCATCTCATCGGGATGGAACAATCATGAGCTTTAATGTTTAACCAAATTAATGAAAGCCCAATTGAGAATTTTCCTTTTCCATTGCTTCCCCATGGACTATTAATTTGGGGTCGAGTCAGAGCTCTTGACGTTAACAAAAACAAGCATTTCTATCTTCTTAACTATTTTCTAACAACTAATGAGAGGGGGCTTGCCTTTCCTTTCTCATGTTTCGTGTTTTGTTGGTTTGTGTTGTTTAGTCCTGGATTACCCGGATTTTTGAATACTATCATGTTCATGGTTTATGTCCGTTTTTATTCGAGCTCATATCCTCAGCTTCATTTAGGGAATCACCTATCCTAATCTATATCTATTAACCCTAAATACTTAAATTATCCTTTAAATAAGTAATGGGGGTGACAGTCACAATAGAGACAATGTGTAGCTTTAGTAAATGTGGGGGTCTATCCGATTTGATATACATGAGCCGTTGTCACACGTAACCCGTTTTTCCACCAAAAATATGTGATTTATATGAAAAATAGGAAAAATTTTAATTTTTATGCAAAAAAAAAAGTGAAAAATGTTGTTAAAAAAAATAAAATAAATAATGTAATAAGTGTTTTGGCATAAATAAAGGTAAGAACGAGTAATAAATTTTGACCCGATCAGTTTTTAAACCTTAGCTTCTTCCTTAACATTTAACGATGATAGTTTTGTGCTAAAAGCCCCACCCTTTCAAGCAACTTTAAACATGCAGAACTTGAATCGTTTAGTAAAATGAAAGACTTGGGCTAATCTCATGTAGTTTTTAATATGCCGAGCTGGAATTTATATGGCTAAGTGGTTTCTGCGAATTTCTTTATTAGAAAATTTTTCAATTATGAAGAACAAGAAATGATAGGTTTTATTTATAAGTCCTGCAATTAAACGTAGAATATAGGATTTCTTTCAACTCATAATTGTTTAATTGTGGGCTTTTTTCTCCCATTAAGTTTGTTCACCTTTATTTATAAATGTTTAATAAATAGAGTTGTGCGGTTTTTTTGGTTAATAATTAGCTAATAGAAGTTTTCTTTAGTTCCTTTGTGATTAGGATGAGTACACATCAGGAATACTTAATTTGGCATATTATATGTATCATTAATAAATATTTTTGCTTATTCCTTAAAGAGCCTTAGGGTATATGGGATAAGTAGAATTCAATAATAATCTGAGACTGATAAAAGTTTGTTGTATCTTGCCGGCTCACAACCGATGTTACAGCCTTCTAAAAGGTCGAGGAAGTTACCGAAGTCGAAATATGTTTGCTACATCTTGTCGGAGGCGTGGCCGATGTTGTAGCCTTCTAAAGGACTTAGTTTAATAATGTTTTGCTATAATTTGTTGTCTTATTTTATGCCTTAAAGAGCCGTAAGTGTATATGGTGCAAATAAGAATTGTCCATTTATTCTTAAAGAGCCTTAGGGTATATGACATGAATGGTGTTTGTTTAAGAGCCTAATAAAAGCCAAATTAGTGGTTGCCTCGATGTGGACATTTAATCTTGATGACATTTGATCTTTTGAAAGGGCTAGAGCTAATATTGCATTCCTTAACGGTACGCTAAATTTTTGGAATAATAAGTATCGAAATAAAAGTCATAAAGAGCCTCGGTATATGACTTTAAATTAAAAATCTAGAGATACAAAAATTAGAAATTAAGGGAGTGGAAAAGTAAGTACACAATTATTATTTATGAGTAGTATTAGTGTCCTGAATTTGTAATTGACAATAATCTTTGTTTTTTAAGCATAGTAATGAAAAGTGAAAGTTAGGGACTATGAATTTATTTGCCTTGTTCTATGTCCTAAGTATAAAAAAAAATATATCTAGATAAAAAAAAAGAAAAAAAGAGAAAAAGTAAAAAAAAATAATATATATATATATAATATAATCATATATTGACAATGGAAAAACGTTGCGTTTCTACTCTGATTTCCTTAATTCCCTTTAGAATGAGCACTTGTTACTTTTCAAAGTGAACTAGTTTGATGGGATTGGAATTTTTTAGTTTAAGCGCGTATTTATTACTTGCGTGAGGACACGGCAATATTTATATGGGGGAATATGGAATCACCTGATTAATACATATATTATAACCATGAAAAATGACCAAAATACCAAAAACGTAATAAAAATGGCAAATATATCTTGTTTTGTTTTGTGAAAGTGCATGGACGATAATCCAAGAAAATGACAAAAATAAGACAAAACCATAACAAAAACGAGCTACGAGAAAGAATGAGCGCGAGAAAACAAGTCCAACGGTGCCTTCGGATTTTATGGCAGCTCGTTACCCACTTAATGGGCCGGACCAGCCTAAATAAAGTCAAAAGCCCAAATTGAAGCCCAATATTTATATGTTAAAGATTTGAATGCCAAATTGAAAAAGTACAAATATGTTCACGTGAATGTGAAAATAACGAAAATTGGATACTAGATTAGCCCAATTAAATGGAGGACGAGTTAAAGATCGACATGTGGCGAAACACTTTGAAATTCATTTCATTTGCACTGCATTGTAATCGAACGGATATTAACTTTGTGCTATACTAAGAAGCCTTACTCAAATGAAAACTTGTCCACTAGTCTACCGATGGATCAATTTTGGCATCTTATGCTATCATGGCATCAAATCAAAGCCAATTATCGCTAAAACCTTCTCTAATGATTGGGTTAAATTTACAAAAGGCCCCTTCTCTCACTCTATAAATACACACGCCTCCCCTCATTTTTTGATCATCTAGGCTTTATTTTTTTTATTTTTTTTAGTTTTAGTTTTAGTTTTTTAGCTTATTCTTAATGTCTTTTTAGCTTATAGGATTTAGTAAAAGCTATACGAGCTTATTTCAGCTTATTCTTGTAAAGATCATATTTAGCTTATCAATGAAGATGTTTGTCGGTTTTATAATTTGAGGTGCATATCCAAAATTGCTTATTCTTTTCCTTGTCATACTTTCTCTTATCGAATAAGCGTTCTTAGCTATTTTCTGAGCTTATTCTCGTTTTCCGATTAAGCTTATCATAAGCTTATTCGATTGACGGATTAGCCTTATATAATCAAATAATCTCTAGCTTATTTCTTCTCTTATTCTCTTTACTTTTTTATGCGAATAAGCAATTTTTGCTTATTTCGAAACCGCTTCATCTCCTAGCTTGTTTATTCAGTTAAGCTTTTTCTAGCTTATTCGACTAGTAGCTTTTAGGAGTAGATCTCATAGTTTATATTTGTAAACAGAAACATAACAATCGAGTTGGGCCTTGGTCCATTTGCTTATATGGAACAAATTTACAAAATCGGCCCATTTGATTCTCGCAAAATAGTAGTACAAATTCAAGTAATTGATTAACAGTTGTTGATTTGTTTTGTGATGGCATTTACGGTTCAACTCATGAGGCGTGGAGCTTACGGGTTTATTTAGCTAGACCGACTTTAATTAGTTATTTTAGTTAAATAAATCGGGTGGTATTCATTTAAAATTTGCGGTCTCCAACCTCGTTCATTTTCTAATCCTTTTTCAATTAATTAGTGTAGATTTATTTTATAGTTTTATAATATGCTTTATGATTTTTGCCATGCTTATGGAATCTATTTTTAAAAGCTATGTTTTAATTTCATAATGAAGTAGTGAGTAAGATTTTTTATAAGTGCTTATAAAGTATTAGTGAATTGTAATTTTTAGGTGCGGTTTAAAAATATTTATAGTCATAAAATTTCTCTTTCCCGATTACATTCTGTCACTTTAATTTTTTAATGCAAATTAATTTCTTGTCATTTAATTTTATTCATATTTATTTTACATGTCATTTTAATTTCGTTAAACCTAAGCCCGCACTTACATAACAATTCACGTCACATACAAACTCTTTTAGTCATTTAAAAATTTTTAGATCATTTTTAGTATAATCTTGTAGTTTTAAATATTAGTTTAATTTTTAGAATAAAAATAGTTTAAAACCAAAAGTTTAGTTTCTCTTTTATATGTTTTCCCTTTTAGTAGATTTAGAAAAACAAAACCAAAAACTTTTATGATATTCAAGCTCGATTTACAACTTGAACGTAGATTTCCATTCACTTCTCGTCGAGGAAACGACCCGGAAGGTTTTTTGAGATATCACTTTGGATAAAAGTGAATTTCTTAACCAGACGGAAAATACTATACTATACTATTATTGATTATCTTCCTTATTATTACGTATCTATATATTATATTATATATTATATATATGTATTGATTTGGACGGATCATAGTGCCTATTAGTACTAGAAAACCCAAAAGTCAAGCGAACAAATCTGTTGCAACACCCCATAAGAAAATAGTTGCATCAGAATCCACTATCACAAATTCAAAGAGTTACTATATGATGTTGTATAAGAAGACTAATAAGGCGTGGAAATGGTGGATAGCACAACAATGGCCATCAGCATATACATGGGTTCCTAAGACAAAAAGGAAATGGGTACCTAAAGTTAGGAACGAAAGTGAGAACCTAAGAAAGTTCAAGGTTTTCATAGATAAATGTATTCTAAGATAACCTAATGTCTTAAACTTACAAACACATAGATCCAATGTGCCATGTATTCCATCCTCCTCATAATTCTCTTGCATATAGTACACTCACATCTTATATTCATTATGACTCCGGATGTACAAAGCACATGACGGGGCAATCTATTCTCTGCTGAGCAACTTTGTTGAAAAATACTTGGTTCCCGGTTCAATACTTTGGCAATGATCAATTTCTCCAATTCTTGGTTATGGATAATTGGTTCAAGGAAATATCTCGATCAAAGGGTTTACTACGTCGAAGGTCTCATCATAATCTTTTCTCTGTTGGTCAATCTGTGATGCGGATTTGGAGGTTTGCATTATCAAAATCTACATGTATTTGTTAGAGAATCTTCAGGGAAACGACTTTACTAACTGGTAATCGTGGATATGATCTTTATACAATTTCTCTTTAAGAAACAACTTCGTCAACTCTAAATCTGTCTCATGCTAAACATCCAACTCAAGCATGTTAAGCATCGAAGACTTTCTACATCTCAACTTCCGACCACATCAACTTGCTTTTCAAAGAAAGAAGTTGTGATTGGTTACCAAAACAAAGTATGACAAGGATCAACTATGTTCCACTTGTGAAGTGATTGAAAGCAAAATAAAGTTCATTCAAGTCAAAGACTGTTCCAAAGTTCGAAAGGTACGGTAAATTGCTTCATGATTGAACTTATGTGGTCCAATCGGTTGCAAGCATAAATGTAAGAAATATATTATGGTAATCGTCGATGACTGACGTCAGATACACCTTGACTCTCAATCTACTTCCAAGATGAAACACCATAAGTTTTAAAAGACTTTCTCACGATGATCCAAAGAAAATCTTCAACCCTATAAATTTCTGTTCGCAACTGACAGAGGCACAAGAGTTCTTAAACAAGACACTACCAGCATTCTTCAAAGAAGAAGGAACTGAGCATCAAACTTCTACTCCTCAAACACCTAAACAGAACGGCATTGTTGAAAGACAAAACCGTACTCTCGTTGAGGCTACTCGAACGATGCTTTCAGCTTCTAAACTTCCTTTATTCCCATGGGCTGAAGCAATTGCAACCGCATGCTATACTCAAAACAGATCAATCATCATCCCAACTCATGAGAAAACGGAATATCACATCATTAATGACAGAAAACCCTCAATTAAACACCTTCACATCTTTGGTTGCACTTGTTACCTAACAAGAGCATTGTGAAAATTGGATAAGATGAAAGAAAAAGGGATTCTGCATTTTGGTGGGATACTCCCACTTATCAACGGGATATCGTGTCTACAACAAGAGACAAGGTTGATAGTTGAATCCATCCATCACAGATTTGATTGAGATCAAAGAGATGTCCAAGACGTCTGTTGCTTAAGACACATCAGGCCTCGTTCCCCAACACAAAAGTGCGTCGGGATTATGACACCCTGACCCCGCACCAGAATTACAAAATGTTTCTCCTTCAGCAATACAACAGTTCCATCACAACAGGATTGGATCTCTTTTTGGGTCCTTTGTACGAAGAATTTTTCAATGATGGTACCTCTCGTGTCAAAAAGTCTTCTCTCCCACTGACTAAATACTGCTCCCACAGACACACACCCTTCAATGAATACTCAAACCGTCATCAGAAACCATCAACTCCTATAAATGTTCTAGGCTTAGGAAACAAGCGATAATCAACAGATTTACCAATCCTTTCTGTACACCCAGTACAAGAAATTATTGAGACTTCCTCACGCAATATTGTAATTTTAAATGTTGCATACCTTCATCGACCTCTACATCAGAATACCGATGACAAAAGAATCACCCGTTAACTCAAGTCGTGGAAATCCATCCCAAGCCAGTGCAAACAAGACGACAACATGCAACAATCCTGAAATGTGTATGTTCGCACTCACCAATGATATTGTTGAAACGGGGAAAAACATTAAGGAAGCAATGGCTGATTTCTGCATGTATAGAGCAATGCAGAAGAACATCATCAGTTTGACAGACTACAAGTCGGGAACTCGTAGACAAACCTTTTGCAAGAACGAAATCAAGCTAAAGTGGGTTATGGAAAAACAAAAATGGATGAAAACCAAACTATAATTCGCAACAAAAGCATGACTGTAGCAAGGGTTATGCTTAGTAAGAGGGTATTGATTTTGAGAATCATTTGCGCTAGTTCACACTTGGAGGCTGTCAGGATTTTTGTCGCATATGCTGCACACAAGTCTTTTCCAATTTATCAGATGGACGTGAAAACGGCATTTCTTAATGGTCCATTGAAGGAGGAGGTTTATGTTGCACAACCAGACAGGTTCGTTGATCCTGATCATCCACAAAGTTTACCTTATCTAAGGAAAGCTCTATATGGATTGAAACAAGCTCTGAGAGCCTGGTATGATGAACTCTCAAAATTCCTGATTTCTAAAGGTTTTACTAAAGGTATCATTGACCCAACCCTATTCACGATAAAATACGAGGTAGAACATTCTACCTTGTCCGATTTACGTTGATGAACATTATTTTTGGTTTTCCACACACCCTAAATTTATAAAACGTTATTGAAACATTAATGCACGATAGATTTGAGATGTCCTGAATGGGAGAAATGAAATTCTTATTAGGACTTCAGATCCACCAATCCCCAGCGCGGTATTATTTATCAATCAGCCAAATATACCTTAGAATATCTGAAAAAACAGGTATGGAAAAAGGACTAAAGCATTGAGTACACCAATGGCTACGAAACCTAAATTATTATGCAGACTTGAGTGGAGAACCCGTAAGACCAACTGACTTCACATAGCCAAAATCTGGTCACTCATGTATCTGACATCTAAGTAACCAGAACAAGTGCAAGCTGTAAGATATTGTATAGATATCAAGCAATACCGACTGAAAAACACTCAAATGAGATTAAAAGGAACTTTCGATACTTAAGAGTACCATCCATGTGACCACTGGTATCCAAAAGTTTCTGCTTTGAACTAACAGCTTTTTCAGATGCCGATCATGCCGGATGCATTGATACTCGCAAAAGCACTTCTGGAGGAATACAGTTCCTAGGTGATAAGCTAGTCAGCTGGATGTCAAAGAAGCAAAACTGTACTGCAATGTCATCCGCAGAGGCTAAATTAACATGGCGTTATCGCAAGTTTTTGCTCAATAATGTGGATGCGACAAAGCTTCAAGATTATGATTCAACTACAAACAAAATACGCGTTTATAGCGACTCTCAGTCGCCATATGCAAATATCATGCAACCCTGCACACACACCCGTACCAAGCATCAATTCCTACTCGTATCACTTCATAAAGGAACAAGTTAAAAACGGTATAATTGAATTATACTTTGTCAGAACTGAATAACCAAATGGCTGACCATGTTTACAAAGCCCTTCCTGAAGACAGGTTTCAGTATCTCGTTAGGCAAATTGTATGAGATGTTTGACTCCAGCAGAACTAGGAGGTTCTGACAAAAGGATTCTGCTTAGAGATACCACATCAAACCTCAACATGTACAAATTTTTTTTTAAAAAGAGAAAAAACAAAAAATTAAAATTTCAAAAAGAAACATACAAAAATATAAAATTTTCAAAAAGAAAATACAAAATTCCAAAAAAAAATCAAATATGTTTCAAAAAATATTCTCTCGTACATGTCTCTTGGAATCGAATAACATTTACTAACCTAGAAATTTTGATTAATAACGCACGGGCGAGTCAATGAAGTTCGAACAGGAGTTTCCAAATGCTTTCAAAACATGTCATTTCTAAATTATTCATAATGGCTTATGTACAAATACAGTACGTAACCCGGACTTCAATAAAGGAAAGTTAAATCCATAAAGTATAACTTATCCTAACAACAGTAGAAATTCAGCTATTTCTCGTCTTGACTGTTTCTTACAAGACATTTAAAGTTTTGAGCTCAAGAAAAAGGATGTGTACGCATAAGTGCGCCTACCCTTAGAGTTGGAAGAGAAGTCCTTCTAACATGAAGTATTTTTCAAATGTATGAACACAATTTTTTTCAAGAATAATCTCACTGCAATTCATAATCATTCAAATTATGTGTCAACACTCCATCTTTCAAGGGGAGTTTTTCGAAAAACAACATTTAATGAGCTTGGATACATCATCTCACGACCATTCTTATGTATTCAAACCATATCCAAAAATCCCTCTACATAACAACAAGATAAAAATGACAATTCAATAGATGATAGTTATAAGATGACTAAGTGTTCAAACTCAATTTTTATCCTTTTTACAAGATGTATCATATTTTTTGGTGTCAAACATAAGTAAAAATTGAGGGGAGCAATTTTATGTTCAAAAATAGTTTTTAAAAAAAAAAACATGAAAAACATGCTAAGGAAAAAAAAAAAGTTTTTCCCCATGGCCCTTTTCAAGACAAAATTTTAATCACACAGTATTTTCAAAAATCTAATGACTTAGAATTTAAAATAAGGGAGAAATGTCATTAAAATGTTGATCTAAAAGACACAAATGCTATTCAGAAACGTTTCATGGTTCTATCTCATACCCAACAACATCTATTTCACGACATTCTAAAGACATAAGGTGTAAGCGTTAGGTATTTTATAGTTCCTATGATCCAACCAGAACCGGAGGGATCTACCCAAGGACACTCCATAGTTAGAAATAACAGTCCTTAGGTATGATTGGAGATGAATGTGTATAAGGGAAGAATGCCGACTAAGATTGAGCTAACACTGGAACAATCACAACAAGGTGTTAGTAATGACGTCTTAGTAAGCATTGAAGGGGTTGAAGAATGAAAAAGAAATGTATGGATAAAGGGTCTAAAGAAAGAAGCCCTCCACACAACTTAGGCAGAAACCGGGTCAATACATATGCTGTCAGAATCACAATGTTGATTACTGACATTGAAGACCGACATCAGTTGACCCAGTGATGCAATGCACAACCCTTCCCAGCCATTCGGGTTTCTCTCAAAAGAAACTTGTCTCATTTGTCACGGAGATACACACGACTTCTATTGACTTTCTCACTCCGAGTTAGTTAATATTGAATAGGTGGCAGTCTGCTCCAGCCTCCGATTACTAAAAACCAAAATGCACTAATCGAGTCTAGAGCCAAGAGATCATCAAATAAATCTCATTAGGACACATTCCATGACAAACACTTGTTGAACATCATTAAGTTCACAAGCTGTTAACAAGAGTCCTACGCATTATCCTTGTGATTCTGCCAGAACATTCAGAGTGATACTCTTTAGTATTCACAATGACGAATGGAAATCCTTCCAGTGTCATCATCAAACAGCACTGCGGTAGGTGACTTGCGAGATTCTATATGAATCAAGCTTGTGTCAACTGGATATCGATAAAGGTCCAGTAAATGAATTGACAACATAATTAGAAAGATAGTAACTATCTGATTCACTCTTACCGTGTTGTCTGCTTTGAGACGTTCCGGTAATGAGAACTAGCAAGCATGGCAAATCTAATACATCTGTGTTAGAAGACCCTACGCTTTGAGCTGGAAACCCTGTCAAGGAGATTCTTTGAATCTACATGATTACAGGTACAGTATTTATACTGTAAAACGGCCTACGGAACCGGAGGTTAATCTGACCAAATCCGGACGAATGACAAAGCCATATTCGTCCACCCGCTTTATTGCTAACTGTTTTATTTCAGGATACATAAAGATGGAGATGGTGATGCCTTATTCCAGCTGAAGTCGAATTCATTACCACATGCTCATGCTCAAACTACAAAGACATTCTATAAGCATCAAGATTCAAGAATCATGAAAGCTTAAGAATTAAAGACAAAGACTTCCGCACAAACTCTAATATACAAGATCTTCCTTCAAAGATATCAAGTCTATCAAGGGAGATTGTTAGCAAGCTTTCAAGATGATGCAAAGTATGAGCATGTTGGTCAAGACACAAGATCGCAAGGTGGCAAAGACGATCAAGACGGAAGGATAAAGATTTAAAGATCTCGGACAAAAAAGACAAAGTCTAAAGACAATGACAAAGGCTTAAGATCAAAGATCACAAAGCATGAAGGAACAAGCCTACAACGTAGACAGAGACAAAGATCACAAGAGCTTAACGACAAAAGCAATCTCATTGATCTCACGAAGGAGTGTCACAATGAACTCACTTCGGGGGAGATTGTTAGCCTCAAAATATTGAGTCGAACAATGGAAGTTCGTTCATAATTATATTAGGTCTCGGTCACTAAATTAATATACGTTGTATTAGGCTAGACGGGTAAACGGGCTCTTATTTGTAATCTAATCAGTCACATGTATCGGGCGAAAGCCCAAGTAAACCCGAGCCCGACCCGTAGAATTACTAAAGGCATGCAATCCTTTTGGTCTTCACTATAAATACCCCTCTCCAAGGAAGGAGAGGGTGTTGGTTCATTTGTAATAATTCCATTTGCAAGTAAATTAACCATTTTCTCTCTCTAGTTTCTCTTTCTAAATTTCTTTCATTTTCCTTCTCTTTTCTTCTTGAATTCGTACAACATACTAATGAAGTGAAGTGATTAAGGGTTACCGACAGAAATTATATCATCTAACACCTCATCCTTTTTCGGAGAAAAATCATCATAAACGGTCAAATCACATTCACCTTCGGATATACCATCAGACTCACTTGGGGTATGGACAAGGTCCTCAACACTAGACTTTATTAATTTGTCCGATTCTGTTTCCGAAATAGTGTCGAGATGCTCATCCTTCATTATAAGAGAGTCTGATTTTAGTAAATCGGGAGTGATTGTGGAGGAGAATTTCTTGATATATTCTTGTGTAGCAAAAGAATACTCATCGTCATCATCATTATAGCAAATGGGAATCTTGCAATATTGATCTTTAGCCGCTTGATCTTCCGCAATTCGCTTATCTTCTTCCTTTTTTTGCATATATTGACCAACCATATCACAAATGGATGTCATTTGCTCCATGATCTTATTTTGAGAATTTAGAAGCTCATTTTGAGCATTGAAGATTAGGTGATTGACGATATATTGCGGGGGTTAAAATTGGTCAAAGCCGAAAGAATTAGAATCATAGCAAGAATTTTGCTCATGATAATAGTCTTCATTCATCGGTTGACATTGAAAAGTCTCATGAGGACCCCCGCAATTTTCACAACAAAGATATTGTTGTTGAAAATCATGAAAATCTTGCGGGAAATTAAAATCTTGATTGTAACACGGTTCCGGATAGATGAACAGAAATTGAGGTGTACAATAGTGACCATAACGAGCATCGTTCTCGCAAAATTCACAAGAATACATAGGAGGTTGTGGAGGTAAGTTGAAAACGTTAGGAGAATCATCAACAAAGTTAGGTTTTGAAATATAAGGTAATGAATTTTCTTTTTTAGAATAGCACGTTGGATCAAAACTTGGCAAAGTTTGTGGGAGCTCATCAATGGTTTGATTGCATGGTTCCGGATTAGAGATAATCAAAGCTTTTGGTGGACAACTATAACCAATATAAGCACCTTTCCCACAATACTTACTAGTGCATCGTTGACAAAAGATTCCATCTAACAAATTACCACACTTGTAACAACAATTGTGGTTAATTTGTGGAGGACTTTGCGAGGAATTTTCACCGGGGTCGTGTTTGACAACGAATGGCTCTCGAGGAGCATTAGCAACATTGGTATCATCATCGGATGACTCGTAAGTGTTTAGAAGGTCTTGGTAAATTCCATTTTCATGACAAATTATAAACCAAACTTCCTTTAATTTCTTTTGTCATAGAGCACATCCTTGACAATTTGGACCTTCAACCGGGTTTCCACACTTTACACAATCCTGAGGGGGTTGTTGAGACGAGTCGGGTGTTTTAGGAACAAGAATCTTGTCTTCAAGACCCCCTTTAGAACAACAATAGTCTGAAGTGTATAAAGCTCCACAAGACGAGCATTCTTTAATCGCATAAAGGGGATTTAAACGATAGTCGAATGACGCCATAAGAATTAAACAATATAGAGGGTTAAGAAAAGAATTAAATGGATAAGAACAAAAAGAAGATTATTTTTGGGTTTTTAGGGGTTTTTTTTACACAATAAATTTTAAAGGACAAAATGAGATTGAATAACTTAAACCAATAATCAACTTGTTTCATGGTAGCTTTCTAAGAGAAAAATGCACAAAGGAGCGAAGGAGTAGGAAAGCGCGAAGCTATTAAAAACTTTTCTCCTTTAGGGTCGTAGTTCGTTGGAACAACCCGCCTTATACCCCTCTTATAGTTTGTTTATCAATCAAAGGTGAGCCGTTCTTCACAAGTGACACAAAGGCAAGTTTTAATCTTTTGTTCGGGAACTTATTATAATAATGCTTCAGCTGAAAGCATTATATTGATGATGAATTATTTATCTTTATTTAGGACAATGTTTTTTTTTTGATTTTTCTTGTTTTTATATACTAATAAAAGAAAATGAAAAATATTTTTGTATTTTTATATTTTTATATAAGAACGAAAATAAACTTTCCAAAGAAAGGATCTTCAAGGCTCGAACACGAACAATCTCGTAAAAATCGCTACACCTCTCCCCGACAACGGCGCCATTTTGATGTCAGTCGTTTTCACACGCGTTTATCAAATAAATCCTCAGATATAATATATATATATATATATATATATATATATATATATATATATATATATATATATATATATATATATATA
>BQNB010053371.1:0-40044 GCA_026074375.1 Tanacetum coccineum | reverse complement strand
CCGAAGTCTAGATACCAGAGGACGATCTGAACAACCTATCATTGACAAGAAAGGAAGAAGATGGTACATCTATAGCATTGGATTCCCACAAATAAGTGGGTTACGAGTTGTTAGCAATTTTAGATTCTACAATCTTAGCTTCTTTACTCAAACCTGCTGATTTTATTTGTTTAGATCTCCTACTATAGACTTTAATCTCTAGTTTTGGTGTTTCAGCTGACTTAGGAGTGGTTTCCTTAAGATGCACTATTTTCTTAGGAGTGATCCTAGTTAAAGGGCACGAGTTACCGATTATAGTGAAAGATATTCCTGTTGGTTTCCACTTATATCATACATCAGTGAACACTTTACCCGTAGGTTTCCAAGATTTTCTCTTTTTTTTTCTTTTAGATTTAGATTTCGAACGCACATTCACATCATTCACAAAATCAAGAAGACATATATCATGATTAGCATCAAACAAACATTTGTTACAGATAGCACAAATAGATTCAAACTTAGCATTTCTTACAGAATGCTTAACAAGTGTATTACTGATAGGTTCAGAAACAGAATTCATCTTATTCAAACTAGATTTAACTTTCCTAGAGTGGTCTTTTACTTTATTATTCTGATTGCTACGTGGTGGTCGCATGATCATATTGTTCTTTGTATTGCCTGAAGGCTTTGATCCGCTAGCACTAGTAGTAGGTTTTACTCCTGTAGAAGTCAACAAAGGCTTCTTAGAAACTTTAGTTTTAAGAGAATCAGTCTGCTTGGGAATATTTTTTAATGATGTGACAGGTTCAGTAAATCTAACTCTTTTGTCCTTATTGATGGGTGTGACAGCAACTAACCTCCCACTAGATTTTGGTAAACTAGGGCATGTCTAAGAGACATAGACTAACAATTCTTGAACATGTTTTGTAAACATGCAAGCAGATTCTAAGAGGTTCATTAGGATTTTGTGTTCTAACGCTTTCTACAAAACCTCAAAGAGTGTCAGCATATTCTATAGTCTTCTCAATGTAAACCTCATAAGCATCCCTATTGTTCTTAAGCCTAGGAGAAATAGGTTCTATGTCAAGCTTGTACATTGCTGGAGTAACAGTGGCATTAGGTTTTGAAACCACAGTATTAACGACATTTTTCCCTTTAAGTTTCCTTAATTCATTTTTTAATGATGTAATAGCATAAACCTTTTCTTGAAGTTAAGCATTTAAATCCGAATTTTCAACAGACTTGCATTAATTTGAGCAATTAAAGAGTCACAATGTTCTTTTGATTGAACACGTGTCTTTCCAATTGAGTCAAATTGGTCTTTGTAAATTGATTTCAAATGCTCTTTTTCTTTTCTCAAATTTTCATTTTCCGAAAGTAATTTTGCCACACTATGTTCCAGTTCAATGTTGATTGTTTCAATCTCATCAATATCTTTCTTTACATTTCCCATACTATATTTTCCACTCAAAGATTTAATTCTTTCCTTTAACTTTCTAATGACTGTGTCCTTCTCTTGTGACTAAGCTTTCAATTCATTTATTTCAAATAATTGATTAAATGTGGGAGCATTTAGTTTTTACCATAATTTTCCCTTTAAAAAATCTCTTGATAAACTTGAGTTGCTAATTCCAATGAAATGCAATGCTTTTCTAAATTTGAATAACTTTTGACAAGTTTATCGTAAGTCTCTTTTTCAACAAAATCTTTCTTTCAAAAAACTTTTGACACTTATTGCAATCATTCACACATGACTTTTTCACATCACATATAACCACAGAATTCGCAACAATATGCACAATTTGTTGAGACATGATTTGGTTCAAGAATTGATCAATATCAATCCTAAGTTGTTTGATTTGAATTTCAAAAACGTTCTTGTCTACAGAACACTGATCAACAGCAGCCTCTATTTGGTTAAAAACAGTTTAAACTTCAGTAATTTCATCTAGAAGAGTTTTATCAAATGCATTAAATGTGTCTTTTAAAACTTTTAAAAATAGAATTATTTCAGTTAAAAAACATTCTTTTGTATGTTCAAAACCCTAAGACCCCGCTGTGATAGCATCAGATGTTAGTATCTTTTTCACCACTTTGTCAAAATTGGCCAGTTGATATTTTAGCTTTTTAAGACTTTCATTTACCAAACTTACCTTAGGAAGTTCACTAGGAGCTTCGATTCTAACAGGTGTATGTGACGTAACGGGTGTTTCAAAAAGGGACAAATGTTTGAACCAGAAAGCTTGTTCTGTAGACAATTCTTTTTGAGTGACAAAACGTTTACCAAAATCTTCTTTAATCTTATTTAATTCTAAATAGTTAATTGGAGAAATCTTAATCTTCTTTTCTATTAAAATTAGATCATTTTGTTTATCAAGCATCTTTGATCGACTCTCTTCTTTCAAAATCAATGTCTCTTCATCATCAATCACAGAAATCACAGCATGTTCTTTAGCAATAACACTACCATCATATAATGTTGGTTGAATCCGCTGAGCTTTTTTAAGATGGAACGAATTTTGATAACCAAGAGCTTGTTTGTGAGTGTCATCGTATAAAACTTGTGGTTTCGTTAGCATATGCATTGCTTGCGTAGATCGATACATCTTCCAAATAATATTCTCCAGTTCATTATTCTATTTTTCCAAAATAATTTCCTTATCAATGTACTTAGACTCTTTTTTTGTAGACTGTGTTTTGAAAACAGATAATGTTTTTGATAAAGACTTATTTTCTTTGACATTATTAGAAAGAGTTTCTTTAAGTGTATCGATCTCCTACTGAAAAGCCGCAAGCTTTGCATTTCTATCGCTAATTAAATCATCCATTTGAGAATCTATTAATTTTTCCCTTTGATTCAAATCTACATTAAGTCTTTGTTCAAAAATGATGATTCGTTCTTTGTATCTCTCAAGGTCAGCGGTTAATGATTCATTTACCATTATATTTGTTTGATTTTCCTTATCTAAATGAGCTACGTGATCATTCATTTGTTCAACTAAGGATAACACCAATAAATCATTAGGTGCAGAAGGATTAGTATCCTGAATAACCGCATCTTGTGTCTCTTGCAGATATTGAGAGTACGAAATGATATTACTACCACTATATATCTCATTATCTTCAAAATCATCAACATGTGTTTGTTCAGAATACTGCATCTCTTGCACATCCAGATTAATCATATCATTTAGATAAGATTCAGAATATGGTACCTCAGAGAGAACTTCAGGATCACAGCTTGAAAGATTAGCCATCAGAACCGCTTTAGCCGAGGATAAGTCATCACAATCCGAGTCATATGCATCCAAGTCATCTGTCTGGAAAGCAGAATTCTAAGGGCTTGTCTGCTGAGCAACTGGAGCTTCTGATATACCAGGGTCTGCTAAAAAAACAAGTTGCTCTTCATCCAATATCTGACCCACTTCCTGAGTTTGACTAACATCAATTTCTCCTTAAACCATGCTACATTCCTTAGCCTTTTTAGCTGTGTACACTGTCTCGCCATATGCCATTCTCCTTGACAGTTATAACACTTCACAACTCTTGTTTGACCAGCTGCAACATTTCCCTTTGAAGTAGTAGCAATTCCCCTGTTTTTGGTACCAGCATAACTCTGAGTTTGTCTTCCTTGAACTTGTTGAATGGTGACTCTACCATCTTGAATGGTTGCTTGATTTCTAGGATTAGACGATGTTCTGAGTTGATTGTTTGATGGTGGAAACTTTGATGCTACAGCAGACAAGAAATGCCATTGCTTTGTTGATGCATTCAATTAGATCTTCTCCTTGCTTAAACATAGGAACAACGAGACTATAGTACAATTGGGGAAATTCAGCTTGAGATTGTTATGTCATTGAATGAGATATGAATGATTGAGGGGAAATTGAATGTTGTTGTGGATTGACTGAAGTATGATGGTGTTGATGATTAATGGGTGCTGCATAAATTGGTGTGAATTGTTGAGGAGGTGAATACATTAAAGAACTTGAATGTTGTAGTGACTGAGATGGATTGTATAGAGTTGGAGAGTTGGATACGATTGCAAGAGGATCCAGATATCTTTCACGCGTGATACGTACTTCATTAGCATGTCATTCATGTTGACTAAGGTATGCATACAACTGATCATAGTTGGTGGTATACAAAATATTAGCTAACTTCACATCAGTGACACACTTGCTCCATTTTGATGGAAGAGCATTCAGAAACTTGGTATTGACTTAAACTTGTTGCATAGTCATCCCAATAGTATGCATGTCATTGATCAGCTGAGAGAATCTCCAGTAGTACTCATACAGTGTTTCACCCAGAACATGAGCAAACTTATCAAACAAGTTATACAATCTACATTTACGTTCTTGGTATGATAATTCAGTGCCTTTCATTAGCATCTTGACTCTATCCCAAATATCCTTAGCCGCCTCTTGATGGTTAACAAGTGCATACACATCGGGTGGAAGACCGTGAAGAATGATATTTGTTACTTGAACATCACAATCATCTTGAAGTTGTTGTGCTTTAGTGAGTTCGGAGTATTTCTTAGGTCTAGTTTGCCTATTTTCTTCAACTGTTGGATAAACCAATGGACCATTATAGACGAATCAAGCATCGCATCCTACCATGTTTTTCTCCTTTGATGAATTTAGATGTATGCACGACTTGCCATGAATCAATACTATTGACTTTTCAAAGCATTGGAGGACGGTTCTCAGTCAGCAACAATGATGTGTTCGTGTACTAATTGTACGCACATCTTGAATTAATTAAAAAGTGAAAATGATTAATCGAGTGAATCGGACCAGTGATAAAGGAGGAAATGTGTTAAGAGTTGTTGTTGTGGGGTGCATAATATTTATTCCACAGGATTTTACAAATCCTTACTAAATACGATGAATCCATGTATTTCGCAGGATTTTTACAAATGTAGACAAACCGTAGAGAAAAATAAAAATATTTTTATGACTGATGTAATATTTCGCTTGAATATGACAAAGGTAATGTTTCGCTTGAATATGTAATGTTTCGCTTGAATACGAAAATGACGTATTTTGCTTGAAGTCAACCTGTCATATTTCGCTACACAACATATTTCGCTTACACATTTCGCTGCAATACATATTTCGCTAGATTCAAAACATGTTTCGCTACCTTCATAACATATTTTGCTTCCTTCAAATAAAAACGTACTTTTTCACAAAAAAACACCAAAAACTCACCCTTTTTGACGTTTTACCTTGATTTTTCTTGCACAACTAGTTATCTTAGGCCTATATCTTGCTTAAAGTAAACTAAACTCAACGCTTTTAATACAAAAATGCGATTTAAGTATTTGAGCTACACGTGATCCAAAAGTAACTAAAAAATGGATCTAGCGAGATAACAACACACACAAGCACACGATATCACCTCATGGCGACTGATACCAATTATAGAAGTATCAAATCACTTAACAACTAATTAAGATAGAAAGTTTAGAGAGAGAATGGATGGTTGTAGCACTTAGTGAGAGAAAAAAAGGAAAATATATTATGATGTGTAACCAAATGAACAACCAACCCTCTCCAAGGCATGGAAAGGGGTATATATACCTAGTATAGGCTGGTCAACATAAGGATGACATATGTTGACCCAGTTAGCTTGGTAAGTTTCCAAATATTACGATACGAGCTATACTATTACAACTTTGGAAGTGATCGAGTCTTTTCTTGATTCCTGTTGCGGTTGTCTTAAGGGACTTCTACAAGAAGTTTTACAACTCCCTAGGCAGTGTACCTAACCTTTGTAGTGTAGTATAGGCAAGACTCAGGGGTTGTTATCGTTCTCTAGGGGAATAGGTTGGGAAGGCTTGATCACGGTCTAACAGAATTCTAAGGGTTGAGAGAAGATTCTTTTTGTATTTTTATGTTTATAGGAAAGCAGGTAAATCATATATTTGAGAGGTTTGGTTGGTTTTAGCTATTAAACTAAATAATAATCTAAGCTACTGGTGATAACAATATAATAAAAGATTGTGTTTATTTAATCATGTATTACTCCCTAGATTGCTTCTCCTAGTGTTGTTGCTTTGTCACACTTGTGATGATCTATGTAATTATTTCCTAAGTCATGAACGAATTACACGAACCCGCAGTCTATTTAATATTCCGTTAAGGCAACGCACAAGTAAGGTAGTATAAAGACTATTACAAGGCCCCTAAGAGTATATTAAATGCATTTGAAATATATTAAGAGTGGATCAACCATATAAGGGGCAAGGTAGTATGAAGACTGTTACCCGATGGCATCCTTTCTACACAATCATGTTTTCCTAGACATATCAACAACGATACAGACAAAAGCTGGTTTTCTAAGACCTATGTAACCTTTTCCCTTTTTGTGTTCTAAATATTTCATTTATAGTCCTTTGACTATTTGACTTTTGTCAGTTTATTCAGATTTGGTACCGTGTTGACGGTGATGATTTTTATGAGAAATGTGAAGAATTGAGGTTTATTGTGATTAATAATCCCTTTTGGAAGGTATTATTGTGTTAATTGTATTCCGGGTGGTTTGATCCGTGAATTCGTGAGAAATGCCAAAAAACGAGTCTGACACGTCCGTTAATGTCCAAATGAGTTTTGAAAAGGTTTAAAGTAAAAATATGTCGTGGCAAATTAATCTGAGGGTTATCTGGTAAAAGTATTCTTTAAGGGAATATAAATTATAATTAAATTGGTGGTAACATTTTAATCAGTTGAGTTCTGAGGTTTTTACGAGTATTTAAGCGATCTCATGACATCGAAAAGAAAGGCCTCGAGGACTCCTTTGGATCCCATTGGCGGTAATAGCTAAGAAAGAGAGACGCAAGGAGGCTTACATTTTAGCTCCGTTTGTTAAAGCTATACACACTAATGCTTCCACTAGAAAACATTTCTCTAATCCTTTTCATTTCTTTTCATAAACAACTCACACATAAGAGTGTGTGTGTGTGTTCGTCCTCCACTACTCACCATAATCACCGTAAATCTTTTCACACTTTGATCAAGAGCGTGGATAAAAAATTTTCTGGGGGTTGATACGAGTGTTTTGGTGTTTGTTTAAACAACGTTTGGGTTGTCGGTTCGTGTCGAAATATATATTTTTGAAGATTTTCTTGTGAGTTTTAAAATATAAATTTTGTTTGTCCTTTTGGGTTTTTTTGATGCATAGATGTTAGTTGTACAAGTTGATCGTTGTGGAAATTGATTTTTGGAGGGGGAAAACAAACGAAGCAAAAGAGGTTTGTTGGTTCGGTGTAAGAATAAAAACGATAGAGGGGTTTTTTGTAGTTTTGATGTCCGTGGTCGTGATGGTTGATAATATATATGACTGTTAGACATGATAATTTTTTTGATAGTAGCTTGTATAGCTTATTCAGGCTTATTTTTAAGCTATTTCTTGGCTTATTTTGGGCTTATATGCCACGAACCACTTCCCAAAATCACTAGGAAAGTGATTTTGATTATTTTTGTGTTATGGCGTATGTTGTGGACTATTTTTGAGGCTTATGGTAGTAACCAAATGCGATACGTAGCTTATTAGCTTATTTTCAAGCTTAATATACGTATTTTGAAGCTATTGACTCACGGCCCAATAAGTCTATTTAAGTCGCGGCTTAATGGGAGGGCTTGATATGTGGTCGGATTATTAATTTATTATAAGTATATGCTATATCTATGTAAATGGACATTGATTTTGGACTATGGATTGTATTTTGGTCTTATAAAATAGTTCATTAATGGACCTTGTTGGGCCTTAAAGCCCAATAATAATATAATAAATAACTGAGTATTTTAGTCGTGTGAAGAGTTTTGTTGGAATTTTGAAAGAGTGGAAAATAGTACATTTACGACGTGATATTGAACGGTATTTTGGGAAAAACGTTTTAGTAAACGTTAAAGATTGAGAATTTGGAATTTTGTCGAAAAGTGTTGAAAATAAGGTTTGAAACATTGGAAAACGTTGTTTGAGCGTACGGGTCATGTCAAAATTTCGTAAAAAAGTTTATACTTAGAAATTTTCCTAAAAACATGATTTTTGATTTTTAAATAATAAAATATTATTTTATTATTTTATTTATTTAATAAATTCACTAAAAGACGTAAAATATAATTTTTCTCGGAACTTCTCTAATGTGTTTATTATGAGTAAATGTTTCATTTTAATCGTATTATGATTATTTTGAAGTGACTAAGGTTTACCGAATGGACTTGTCAAAATATATTTATAATAATTAATTATAAATATTTATTTATATTACTTATCTATTTTCTCTAAATAGTATAAGTATGGATTATCGGGGAATAAAATTGATATGATTGTGGAAATATGCCGTCAACCATCACACCACTAAATTGTTTTGGGTAATTGTACAACGCGTCTAAACTCTATGCATCAAACGTGAAGATTGTTTAGGAATTGGATGATTAAATTGGGACATTAACTGGACTAGGTCGTGTAGGGGCGTCGTTGCATTTGCTTGTGTGATTGAGATTTAGTTGCTAAAGACTTGCTTAAGGTGAGTTCTCGTAGCCCCACTTTTTACTATTTTTTCGTTGGGGGAAAATGATACTCAAATGTGTTTTGAAATGTTTTGAATTGATCTGTGCGAAATGTGGTTTTGTTTTTGGGACAAGATATGTGCTTATGACTGCTATGTGAATATTATGCATGATTGTTTGGATCGGATGGGTACGCCTACCCAGTGTTGTGAGATTATTGGATCGGATGGGTACGCCTACCCAGTATTTGTGTGATTATTAGAGCGGATGGGTACGCCTACCCAAGTTTGTGTGAGGTCCTGCCCTAATATTAGTGCTCCAGCTGGTAGGCCCTTTAGGTGCGTAAGTGACATATGGTGATTGACTAGCGGGGATGCTATGTCTTGGATTGTTTGCATATATTCACTGTCATATAGCACTATTGTCCACTGTTGAAATATTGGCACAGCTTTTGGGTTTAAGGTCAAACCTACGAGCTCACCAACATTATTGTTGACGTTTTCGAGTATCATTTTCAGGTGAAGTGAAAGAGGAATAGTTTGGTGATTGATAGCAGACTTAGAAGTATCCCGTGTGGAATTTCGTTTGAAGTCTTGCTTGCTTGTTGTTTGATTTTAGTATTTTGAGATTTTGGATTAAGTTTGGATTTTACTTGCGATTTAGGACATCACTTGAGTTTGTTCAAGGTTGATGGTCTTCATAGCACTTGGAGTTTATGCAATGTAGTTTTTCTTTATTTTTGTACCTTATGTTATGATTGATCATTATGTTGCATTCCCAAGTTTTCGCCAATGTCGGGGTGTGACAGTGTTAGGTTTATGAAAAGTGTCGATTATGAGGGGGGGGGGGGGGGGGGGGGGGGGGGGGGGGGGGGGGGGGGGGGGGGGGGGGGGGGGGGGGGGGGGGGGGGGGGGGGGGGGGGGGGGGGGGGGGGGGGGGGGGGGGTGGTCTTATTATATTTTGTTATTAGACTTTATTTTGTTTAGTTTAATATAGCTTGTAATAAGGTTTATTATGCTTTAAGTAAGAAATAGCATAATAACCAAAGTCTAGGGTCTAGTATTGTCAAGTTAGAAAATAAGGAAGGGAAGCCTCCCTCCTATTGCCTATAAATAGCCCTCTAATCTTCATTAGAGGGTGATGCTCTTATAATTAACTCTCATTTTCCCTCCATAATAACATTTAAATTTTCCCTTTACTTGCTCTCATTCTCTCTAATCTTACATGTTGATATGATTGATTCAAGATTCATGTGACCTATCAAGTGGTATCAATCGCCAATAGAGAAGTAGAGTGCTTGATTTGTGCGTGATTTTGTTCGACCGAGAATCAAGAAGTGATGGTTTCCGAATTCGGTTAGTGCTATTGAGGTTTCGAGATTGATTTTGGCTGTGATTTCGAGTTTTTGGACGTTATTGTGTTCTCAGAAGTGTTCATTTCATTCTCGGAAGTGTGGTTTTGATTTTCGGTTGAAGCTTTGCATTCTCGGTAGAGTGGTTTTGAGTTTCGGAAGACTTTTTCTTGTAAATTTAGCAATTTCAGTACGAAATATCAGTGTAATAGATATATTCGATCTTTTGGTTCTATCAAAAATCGTTTATTAGGAATTCGGTATTAAGGATAGGCCACCCATGCTTGAAAGGGGTAGTTACATACCTTGGGCGAGTAGATTCAAACGATTTCTTAATCGTAAGAGGGAAAACCGGATGTGGCTTCTCAAAGCACTAGAAGATGGCCCTTATGAGTTTAGGAACATCACACCTACAAGTTCAACAATACCAAGGTTGCAAGATGTCTAGGATCTTAAAGGAGATGACTTATTGTACTATGATGTGGAAATGGAACTCATGAATATGATTCTTCTTTCTTATTCCTAATGAGATTTACATTCTGTGATTCTTGTAAAGACGGGCCAAGGAATTGTTGGACCGTGTTGACGTTTGATGTGGGAACTATACAAAAACCAAGTTGACCAAGCAACACGTTTACAAAGAATTTGATCAATTTTGTTGCTGAACCAGGAGAGTCACTAGTTTCAGTCTACAAACGTTTTTGCTCAGTTAATGAATATTTGGAAACGAAACAACACATGAAGTTCCAACTGTTTTAGTTAAACACAAAGTTTCTGAATAGTTTTGCAACAGAGATGGTTGACATGATGTGACTCAAGATCGTTTGCTAGAGAAATTGACAGTTATTCGTCTATGATCTTTTTTTATATAATCTTCGCAATTGAGAAATTGGTTAAGGCTTCAAGGCAAAGAAGTTAAAAAAGTCTCATATACCTTTGCACTAGTAGCAATACACGGTTCATCTTACTAGAAACACATCTTCTATTATGTGACACATCCTCATCTGTAGTTTGATTATTATGAAGATTATGAGCAGATATGTCATAACCATATCTGAAGATCCCCTATCAGTCTGTCTATGGTTGTTACTTGCCAAAGCCATTACTCAAAATTTCTTTAATCCAACAAATAATCATCTTCGTGCTTCGTCTAATACCAAAAATCAAGCAATCGTTCAAGGTGACAGGGTGAATATTCAAACCAGAAATTCTGGTAATGTTGGAAGAAATAATAGACGAGCTTATGTTCAAGAAGAAGTCGTTGAGGGAATGAATGCTACAAATGATGAACTTGAACAAGTCAAAAAGAAATCTTTAGAGATTCAAGAGGGTTTGAAAGCAAGAATAAAAATTCTTGAGAAAGATGTTCAAAGATGTGAAAAAAAGTGTTGATTTTGAGTTAAAATTACAACATGAAAAAGAAAAAAATAAATGGGATTCTTCGAAGAATAAAAACTCAAAACCTCTTGATTTCTCTTGGATTTCTAGAATACAAAAACTTAAGGATAAGATCGTGTCTTTGGATTCTAAAGTACAATCTTTGATAAAAGAAAGAGATAATGCCAAAATGGAATATAAAAAGCTTTTCGATTCAATAAAAAAGACACGGTCTCAAACTCAAAAGAAATGGATGAGTAAAAAAAAAAAAAAAAAAAAAAAAAAAAAAGGGAAAAAAAGAAAAAAAAAAAAAAAAAAAAAAAATAAAAAAAAAAAAAAAAAAAAAAAAAAAAAAAAAAAAAAAATAAAAAAAAAAAAAAAAAAAAAAAAAAAAAAAAAAAAAAAAAAAAAAAAAAAAAAAAAAAAAAAAAAAAAAAAAAAAAAAAAAAAAAAAAAAAAAAAAAAAAAAAAAAAAAAAAAAAAAAAAAAAAAAAAAAAAAAAAAAAAAAAAAAAAAAAAAAAAAAAAAAAAAAAAAAGAAAAAAAAAAAAAAAAAAAAAAAAAAAAAATAAAAAAAAAAAAAAAAAAAAAAAAAAAAATAATTGCTCATGTCTCTAGAAAACATATGCATATGGTGCTAATCGTGCGGCAGAATCAGAATCTTTTACATACCATATCTGAGTTTGAAAGCTATAAAAAGAAAAAGAATGAAAAAAGGTGAAATGGTAAGTAATGTAATACTAAGTTGACAAGACACAGGTTCTCAATGCTTTCTTTGTGCATACCTTAAAAAAAATGCTTCTCAAAAGCAGACGGTTGTTTTAAAAACAAAAGAAAACCATGTTGAGTCGAAACCAGTCACTTTACAGACTTCACATACAAACTAACAGGGACATATCAAGAAACACAAATGTCATAAGCCCTGAAAATACAGAGTTTCCACACAACAAGAATACACAAACAAACAAACTAAGAATGTGTTTATCTTCTACAGGAATGTGAATTCACATGTATGTTTAAAGGACAAAGAGTAGAGATTCACATGTCAAGACCAGTGTCTTAGATGTCTCTAAGCATGAAGCAAAGAAAGAAGCAGTTTATGTTAGGAAAAATAAGCAAACAGATAATACATTTGCTAAAGTTGTGTCAAACAAGGAGAATGTAATTGATGTTGCTGTTGCAAACGCTTCGAAAGCGAAAACTTTGTTATGTGTTTCTTGTATATGCAAAATGTGCTATTCTCTTGTCATGATAGATGTGTTGCTATGCATAAATTGAATGTGCGTTCGATTGCCCTTGTAGAACCTTCTCTGATAATTCTAGATAACCAAAATCTTCTGAAACTAACTTTTTTGTATCTCCTAAGACTAATGTTTTCTGAGAAGTGACACAATTAAGACTTTAGATACTAAATCGGTAGCTTCCAAATCTAAGATTGATGAAGCAAGTGCATCAAAAGCTAAAGATAAGGTTTCTAGTGCGTTTAAGAAAAAGAAAAGAAACATGCGTGATAAACCATTAAGCCCATTCATGCTAAACAAGATTCGGACAAGTAGATTATGGCAAAAATGGTTTGAATCATAACCAAATGTTATGTGGACACCTGTTAACACAAAGCCACATGCTCATACTAATCCTTCGAATACGAAACCACTGGTTTCAGTTAAGAGATGGATAGTCAAATTGCCCAGTGTCCATGTGATGTTCTTTATAATAGCAGGTTATCCAGATCATTCTATGGGTTTTTGACAGTGGTTTTTCAAAGCATATACCGGGTGATCGTTCACCTATTAGAAACTTCGTTTAAAAGTTCATGGGAACCGTTCGCTTTGGAAATACAACTTTGCAGCTATTACAGCTTGGTGATTACTAACATGAACAAATTACTATAAGTCATGTATATTATGTTGAAGGTCTTTGGACACAATCGTCTTTAGTGTGGACAATTTATGGATGGAGATTTGAAGTGGTTTTTTGTTCTAAAAACATGTTATGTTCGAAGCTGGAAGGAGATGATATGCTCACAGGCGTGACGCGATTCGAATTTATATACCATCTCCATTTCAGACATGGCTGCTTCTTCACCCATTTGTCTAATGTCCAAAGCAACTTCAACAAAGTCAAGGTTATGGCATCGACGATTGTCACATCTTAATTTTAGCACCATAAACGATCTTACCAAACTTGACTTGGTTGACGGTTTACCAAAGTTCAAATATGGAAAAGATCATCTTTGTTCTGCTTGTGAAAGAGGAAAAAGCAGGAAAAATTCTCATCCACCTAAATTGATTCCAAGTGATTAACACCAAATTAGAATTACTCATATGGATTTGTGTGGTCCAATGATAGTAGCTTCTTCAAAGGAAAGAAGTATATACTTGTGATATGTGGATACTTTTTCAGATTCACGTGGGTTTTATTTCTTCAGTTCGAAAGACGAAACTCTAGAGATCATCAAGAAATTCGTTACTTAAGCTCAATTGAATTACAAAGCTAAAGTTGCAGATTCGGACAGATAAAGGCACTGAAATTCAAGAATGCAACTCTCAAAGCTTATTATGAAAAGTTAGGTATTATGAAACAATTTTCAATTGCTCGCACACCTCAGCAAAATGGAGTAGTAGAATGACATAATCGTACTCTGGTTGAGGCTGCTCGCACAATGCTTATTTTTTCGAGGTTACTTGATTTTCTTTGGGCTAAAGCAGTTGCTACAACATGTTTTACTCAAAACCGGTTAATCAGTCACACACGACACATAAAACACCTAATAGCTGTTACGTGGACGACAGCCAAATATTTAGTATTTTCATGTGTGTTTGGCTTCATTGTGTTATCCGACAAATGACCATTTGAGATCTTGGGAAAATGAACCGAAAGCACACAATTGAGTTTTATATGGTTATTTGCAAACATCAAGAGGTTTTCGAATCTATAATCGAACACCCAAAAGGAGTTATGGAGACTATTCATTTCAAGTTTTATGACAATACAACCAATGGTTTCCTGAACATGGATTGTAAGAACATGATCTTCATGATTTAATAATCAAAATACATCCAGATGACCTATAAAGAATACGCTCAAAAAAAAGGATTTGATAATTTGTTTGGGTCTAAAGTTTTGAAGATTATTTTGAGCAGAATCTCTGATACTACCATCCATTCGCTGCACAACAGACTCACGATCAAGAAAAACACACCTTCTACATCTTACAATCTTGTTGACACCCATGAGGTCTCCTCCATTTTTCACATAACATTTGACAAACAAACTTCTCCAAATCTCTGTACAAGAGTCTGATGAATTCAATCAAGAAGATTCTGCTGATTTTGATGGTAATACACAGTTTGTTCCATATGATTCTCTGAATCATGAGGAAATTGAGTCATCTACAACAAATCTCAAACCATCAAATGTGCAAAATTTCCATCAAGTACAACCCTCGACTCACATTTGGACAAAAGATCATCCTCTAGACCAAGTTATTGGTGGCCCATCCAAACCTGTTATGACTCATCAACGGCTACATACCGATTCTGAGGTTTAGCAAGATGGCATTAACCGTTAGCATTTTGAACCAAAGAACACAAAGACGCAATGGCCGATTATAGTTGGATCGAGTCATGTAAGATGAGTGTGAATCAATTGAAATACTTTAAGTTGGGAATTGGTTCCACTACCAGAAGGAAAGAATTTATTGCACTCAAATAGCTTTTGGAAGAAATAAGTTGATTCCAGATAATATTGTGGTTCGAGAACAAAACTCGTCTTGTGACTAAAGGTAATAACAAGAAGAAGGCATTGATTTAGAGGAGTCATTTGGGCTCCTTTTGTTGTCTTGAGGTTGTTTGGATGTTCATTGCTATTTGCTGCTCATAATGATTATCACTATCTTTAAATGGATGTCAACACGGCTTTTCTCAATGGTCCTCTGAAGAAGAATTTATGGTCAGCCAACCTAAGAGTTTATTGATTCTAAATTTCCAATCACGTCTCAGTTTGAAAAAAGCTCTATACGGGTCTAAGCAAGCACCTCGTGCATGGTAGGACAAACAGTTTTCTTTTTAATTGAACACGGTTTATTAACGTTATAATTATGACCCACTTGTTTACTAGACGTCACGGGGAGACAGATAACTTGTTCAAGTATATGTTGATGACATTATTTTTGGATCAAAATCCATATTTTTCAAAAAGATTTACAAACTTAATGAAAAACAATTTTGAAATGTCGATGATGGGTGAACTAAAGTTCTTTCTTGGACTTCAAGTTCATCAATCTCCCCGTGGCATATTCATAAGGCGGCCACAATATGGAATAGAGTTGTTAAAGAAACATGGTCTAGATGAATGTGTCTCCATGAGCACACCTATGGCAAAACAAAGAGACGTAGATCTGATTTACAGAACTCCAACTGATCAAAAGCACTGATCGTCGTATGATAGGAGGGCTTATGTATCCTGAACACCATCAACCAGACATAGCCTTTGCTACTTTTGTGTGTGCACGTTATCAAGCACGACCTACGATTAAACACCTCAAAGAGGTCAAACTGGTCTTCCGGTACCTAAGACAATCCTATAACATAGGCCTATGGTAACCGAAGGATTTATGGTTTTAACTAATGCCTATCAATGCGGACGCATGCAGATGTAAAGATTAATGTAAAATCCCATCAAAGGATTTCAATTTTTAGGTTGAAAGCTTCGTGATTGGAGTTCAAAGAAACAAGATTACTGCGATGTCTACCTTGCACGGAAGCTGAATAAGTTTCATTGTCTTGGCATGCTTTGTGCTCAAGTGATATGGATGCGTACTCAACTGCTTGACTATGGATTTAAATACAATCAGATTCCGATGTATTATGATTCCAAGAGTGCCATTGCTATTTCATGCAATCCAGTCCAACATTCTAAGACAAAGCACATTGACATCCGGTATCATTTTATTAAAGAACACGTTGAGAGGGGTACTGTGGAAATTTACTTTGTCGGAACAGAATACCAACTAGCGGATCTATTTACTAAGGCGCTTCCAAAAGAACGCTTTGAGTATCTAGTTCATCGCATTGGTATGAGATGTATGACTCCAACTCAGTTGGAAAGTCTGACATTAAAATAAATAAATTAATTACAATCTTTTGTTTCATGATTCCAAGTTTCTTATTAAAACCTTTTACATTGCAAAATACGGAATCATGATCCAAGGGGGAGTTCTTACAATTTTCATTCACAAACATCTTTTTGATAATAAACTCTCATGATGACTAAATTTGGAAATGTTATATTTTCGAGGGGGAGTTTTAGTTGAAAAAGTAACAATTTTTCATTTTCGGACTATGAATTTTACATAATTGTTATTTCAAGGGGGAGTGTTTGAAAAGATTCATTGTTTAAGGGGGAGTTTGTGTAAATTCACAAACAAAAAATTGGAAATGCTAAAGTACAAGGACTGAATGTGTAAATTTTTCAAAATTTTTCGGTAAATACTAAGTACAGGGACTGAATGTGACAATTTTTCAACAGTTTTCGGTAAAAGTTAAGTACAGGGACTGAAAATGTCAATTTTCCAAACTGTTTTCGGTGGCTATATAAAGGATTTTAATTTCATTTTTTACTTTTCTTTTTTACCGAATCCTTTTACTGAGTTTGAGTAGAAATCTGTTTTACGCTATCTAAGTTCATTACAACGATTGTAATTTCACTTCTTACTCAAACGTAAGTGGATATATATGTCTTAGGTGTTTTTGAGTAATTTGGGATTACCGAGTTTGAACTCGGTAAAGATGAGGTTTACCGAGTTTGTGTTATGATAATGTTTTGTAGCTTATGATATTGTGCGCATAATCTTAGGCTTAGATTTAGTGTAAAAAGTGACTTAAGGCCATAAAATGATCATAGAATGGTTAGGATTGAGTTTTGATTAAACTTGGTAGTACATTACCGAATCTGTTATTTTACCGAGTTTAGTTCTTTGTGCACAGGTTATAATCTGTCAATGATTTAAACACTTAGATGATATTGAGTTTATGGTAACAAAAGTCATTATTTTTGAAACTCAGTAAAAAGTCTAATTGTCAAAATCGGTAAGGTCAACTGGTCAAACTCGGTAGTCAACAAAAGTCAAAACTCAGTAAAGGTTAATGGTGAAAATCAGTTTAATTGTTTGTGGTTTTGTGAAAGTGTTTTGTATATGTAATAATGTTGTTGCTTCATGATTGTAATGCTTATTGTGTGAATGTCTGTGAAAAACAAAACGATCAGTTTCTAGTGTGCTGAAAATCTGACAAATAATTTTGGCAAAGAAACAAGTTTTCATGAATTCTATGCTATGGATCATATATGTCTATTCGTAATTGTTTAAGTGGACTAAGTCATGTCCGGTTTCGACCGTTTTCTGCATTGAACAGAATGAGGAGTGAGTGACTTAGTGTCCATTCAGTTGTGGGTTTGTGATTACATTATTCAATATTATCAACATCATGAAAAGTTTTGTCACATGATTTTTGAAAAAGTTCTCAAAATCTGTTATTGTGTCAAAATGATACTCTTTCTTAAAACAATTTTAAGAAGTTGAAGGATTTCTCTTGAATTTTTCATAACTGTGTCTTGATTCAAATCAAAAGAGAAATCTTCATCCTTCTTGAGAGAGTATCATGTCACAAAGAATTTCTGGTGAGGATATTCTAAAAAAAAAAGAGAGAGCTAAATCCATACGCGAAAAAGCAAATCAAAAGTGTGTTCAAAAAAGAAATGCCATAACACACAAAAATGGTAAATCAAAAGAATAATTTCAAATAAAGCGTATGGCATGTGCTAGAAAAAGCGAGAACGAGCACATGAGAAACAAACTGATCAAAAATATGTTCAAAAAGAATTGCCAGAACATATAAAACAGACCGAGAGGAAAAAGACAAAAATGTCAAAAGAATTATTTGTTTCCTAACACCTCAATTGTATTCATTCAGTTATCATCATGGCACAACAACAACAAGCAGCTGATGTTCATCCAGATGAACTGTGTCCTCCAAACAAGCGATATGACCTTATGGATGCAAATAAGAAGGTTGACTTGGAGAATGTGTAATGTCCATCAGAGAGCAAGATTCTGATGAATATTATTAAGAATCATCCGTTATGATTCAGCATTGCAGCTTTAGCATCTGTACCTTGGATTTATATGGCACAGTTCTGGCATACTTTGAAAGAAGACGGATCAAAGAATCGACTCAAGTTTTTGCTGGACAAGAAAGAACTCACTCTTACACTGGATGACTTCAGACAAATCTTTTATCTTCCACAAGCAACTGCCAACAATCATAATTCATTCGTGCCACCACCATCATTTTTTGACATGGTTCCATTCTACAAGCAAGTATTGGGATTTACAATGTAGTTAAAGACACAATCGAATTTCAAGACTACTGGTCTTCTGCAGCCATGGCAAACATTATGCAAAATATTCTCCAAATGTTTAACAACACGTGTCACTGGATGGGACCAACCGCCGTACAGATAATGCAGCCGTGATTCTCGTTGAATTGTCAATCAACCATTCATGGGATTATGCGTGAGAGTTACTATGGGAAGGACTTTACTATTCGCTTCATCATCCAACATCTTCGATTCTATTATCACGAGATTTACAAAGATCATTACATCATTTACATGACATCTTCCTGACATATCAGGATGCTCGAGACATGTATCACAACTTGCAAGATGATGATATCATGAAGAATATTTTAACTCAAGAAACACAAAACAATGTTGGGAATGTAGCTACCAGCTTGGATGATCACTGATGAAATGAAGCAAACGGAGCATTATCGATTTATGCGGAGGTGTTTAGGATAGATGTTCCTCTGACTCAGTCATAGCCGACTGAGTCTACCCACAGAACGCATAGGACAACTAGCGCCCCTAGGTCACCTAACCCTGATAAGGAAGCCGCAGAGTCAAGTGCTCCAAGATGATCAACTGTGATTCGCTTCGTTATTCCTAATCCACAGAAGTGAACCACACGTCTTACACCACCACTCTAGTGCCCCCCCCAACTGTTGACAAAGCAAGATGAGATGATTTTACAAGAAACATTACAAGTTATCTTGAGCTGAGCATAAGAAGTCCGTGAGGAGCGGAAGCAAGAGAAAATGTGGCACTGGTTGATGAGCACTTGGCATCTGAAGAAATTGAAAAGATGGTGGATGGACAAGAGAATATTGTTGATGATAGTTCAATCCCTAGGAATGATGAACCAAATATTCCCGGCACTAGGATAGAGCCCAGGAGTAATAAGGAAAGTCCGGAGGTGGAGATTACTAAAGATAAGGAGGTAGAGATTACTAAGGAGACTCCAGTGGTGGAGATTACTAACGTTGTTATACCAGTGAATGTAAATGATGACGATGAAGAAATAACTGATGAGAGACAGCGCGCGGGGGAAGAAAGAGAAGGGAGAAAGGGAAACTTGTAGAGGAGACTAGGAATTCACCAATCCCCACACCAATTAGATCTCCTAGGATTCATACTAATCTCGTATCTTCGGATATCGAGAAACTCCAAGAATTGACGGATACTCCTCATACTACATCATCATCAAGTTCACCTCACAAAAAGTTAGCTAAAACGAATCGACTTCTATCATTGTTCAAGACAAAACCTACTCGCTTCAAACGCTACAAGAGCTTCTTTCACGAGTTACAAGGACGTTATGGTTACTTGTTTGCACATCTACGGGCGAGGTTCATGCCAAGAAAGTCATTCAATACACTTGATGATAATCTTCATGATGTAATGGTTGAAACATTACCCCATATGGTAGACAAACATATTAAGGAGTGCAATGTTTATGAAATACAAGTCCCACCGTAAAATCTTTGGTGGGTCCCTGAACAAGTTTGGAATCAAGTTCTAGTGTATGTTGCGGAAGGATTGATTCTAGAGAGGCAAAAGGCTAAAGAAGAGACAGAAAGATTGATAGCTAAAGCTATTCTGTAGGAACGTGGAAATATTCAGGCTCAAATCTCGACATAAATTAAGAAAGCAATTGCCAATGTCATTCCTTCTCAAGTTGATGCATTCATACGTAGTTATATGTCTGGACATATTCTTCATGTTCATCTGGCTCAAACACAAACATCCCCTGTTCCAGATCAATAATATCAACTGTATCTTGCTATGAAAGCTGATCCTCAATTTTCCTCGCTATAGTGAAGGGTTCTTTATTCCAATGCAGGGGAATCATCATTGTTAACTTCATGAGGATTGAAGTATTCGCCTTTCTGTATAGAGCTTGCCATGTAAAATTTTTCATGAGGAACTCTAGGGTGACATATTTCTCTATTTGTATCAAACTTTACTTTTTCATTGCCTATTCCTAACGAAATTTCTCCCCTAGCATCTATCTAAGCATGTATTGTGGCCAAAAATGCTCTACCCAAAAGGATTGTTTCGTTAGGTCCTTCTAGCGTGTCAATAACTACAAAAATCGGAACTAAACACGAACTTATCGATTTTTACTGGGATATTTTCCATAGTTCCTATTGGGGCCTTTTTTGTCATATCAGCTATTTAAAAAACCATGCTGGTTTTCTTAAGGTTAGTCAACTTCAAATGTTCAAATAGTGATTTAGGCCTCATATTAATTCCTGCTCCTACATCAGCTGATACGTAAGATAATATACACTATATAATATAATATATCTCAACAAGAGCAATTAAGAAAATTTCCTAAGGAAAATTCACTCTTTAAAATATATATATATATAATATATAATATACGTATCTTTACCGGAAAGTATGATTTCCCGGGTCGTTTTTCCAATGATTTGAGAAATTGAAACCTCGCTTGATATTGGATATTGATTTGAATGGGTTCGAAGATTGATTGGGTTTTCTATTACTACTAATTAAAACAAGCAATTAAAAACAATTAAAGCACTTAACAAATTACGGGAAACAAGTAAAACGCGACAATTAAGCAAGAAAACTAAAATTAACCCCTAAAAATGTAAACTAAAATTCTAAACCTAAGATAAGACAAAAGAAAATTTTAGGAAAAAGGAAAACATTTTTTTGATTAATTTTTAATTTATTATGAATTAAAAACTAAATTAAACTAATTAAATCTTAAAAAATAGCAAATTAAGTACTAAAAATTTGGAAAATTGATTTTTAAGCTTAGAAAAGTCTAAAATATTATAAAAGCAAAGAAAACTATTTTTAACTATTTTTATTATTAAATTCCTATTTTTAAAATTTAAAATAAAAGCTCAAAAATGAAATTTAAGATCTAAAAAGTGTAAAAATGATTTTACTGGATGTAAACCTAAAGCTATTTTTTATAAAACTAAAAACTATTTTTTTGTATTTTTCTTAAACTTTTTTCTATTTTTTATTGATTTTTTAAGATTTTAACTTTCGAAAATTGATAAAAAATAAAATTTTAATTGGAAAAATCTAAAAAATTCAGGGAAAATCTTAAATACTAGCAGGAATATAAGAAAAATAAGAAAAACCAAATTGCTTAACGAATAAGCCCTCAAATGAGCTTATTAAGCTACGGCTTATTTATAAAAAAAGGAAATGAAAATGTGTACTAGTATTTAATTGTGTGTTATATGAATGGATGAGCTATTGAAGCAAACTGGTTAAGGCATATGTGTTGTGTGTGGGAGGTCGTGGGTTCGAGTGTGGGCAACCCCTTTTTTTGCACTTTTTTATTTTTTGACTTTTATGAAAAACTAAATACTAGAAATTAAAAAGGATACTAAAATAAGCTATTTTAATAAACGAGACTTAAGCTGAAACTAAGTAATAAGCTAAAAAAACAGCTTATTAAAGCTGCTGTCATAGTAAGAAGGGTTTTGGGCTTATTCTCACTTAAAAGCTTGTAACAAGCTCATTTTAAGCTCAAAATAAAAAAGGGAAAGTGTTCTAGAGAGGATAGCTTATGATTTGCTTAATCTAAAAATGAAAAGAAAATAGAGCTTAAAGTACTAAAAGACCACTGAAAGTTATGATGAAAGTGACATACTCAGAAAACTAATCAACACCAAAATAAGCTCAAATGCTCAAAAAGCAAAGACAGCAAATGAGCATTTGTAAACTTGACAAACAACTTATAAGCAACTAATTTAAGCAATAAAACCTACTACTTCAAGCTAGAATCTAAATTTAAAAGCTAATTTCTATTGCTAACTGTTTTTGGCTTTTTGAATTTTTATGACTTTGATAGCTAAATTAAGCTAGAAAATAGCTAGAAAATGCAAATTAAGACTAAATCTATAATAAGCTATAACTAAACTAAATCCTACTTGAATTTAAGAACCTACAAACTATGAGTACCTAGCTAAAATCTAAGCTAAAAGTGACAGCAGTACTAACTTTTTGTTAGTACTGGTGCACTTTGCACAAGTGCAAACTAAGTAATGCAGGTTACCTAAGGGTAAACCTGCACTTAGATACACTCAATTAAAGTGTAAGAGCACAAATTAAGCAATAACCAAGCCTTAGATGGCTTGATTCAATAATTTGCATAAGTGAACACTATGAAAACCACCCTGGTGCAGGAACATCTAATTTAAAACATAACTTTTTAATTTCTTAAAACTAACTTCTAAAAACCCTTTTCCTAATGTCCTTTTAAAAAAAAAAAAAAAAAAAAATCTAAATATATATTTAAATATTTATAATTTTAATAATAATTATATTTTTATTTTAAAATAATATGTATTTTTCAAAGCTGTCTCAAAAAGTATTTGCACTAACTTTTTTGACTTTTGTGATAGTCTAAGTAGCTTAAAACCAAACACGCGCCTTTAACCATTTTGACAGAATGAATAAAGCTTTTTAAAATAAATTTACCTATTAAGTAACTTAATAAAAAAAAAAACCCAAATAACCTAAGAGCTTATAACACTTTACCTAACCACAATTTAAAACTACTGAATTAAGCCAAAAATCCTAAGATCTATAACTATTAACTAATATTTTATGGTTTTTTAAGCTTTATGACAGAAATTAGAAACTATAAGATCTAACGTAACTATAAAAACAAAAGATAAGATGATGAGACAAGATAAATAAGCACGAAATAAAACACAATGAACCACAAATAATAAGCAGATATCTTAAAGCTATAAGCAATTAAGAGTATATTAGGACTAGTTAAGCTAAATTATGAAAATTCAAAGAAAATTTTAAGAGGAAACTTACATTGACTTCTAGCTAAATAAGAAGTTCCAATTATGGCAGCTACAAGCTCCCTATCTTATTAATAAGCTAGGGTAGAGTCCATTTGGTCTTCCATTGCAACCAACTTCCAACTGCTTTCCATAATCCATTATGCATCAAGGTAAAATATATAGAAATTTTAAAGCTGGTTAAATTGGTTAGAGTAGGAATTAGCACAGTTTAAAACTCAAATTCAAAGCTTAGAGACTTGAATGAGCTATAAGAGCTTATTAGCTTATTGAAGTTTTAGCTTAATAACTTATAGGAAAAAGAAAGCTTATTAATATTGAAAAAAGAGCTTAAATTAGATTAAAAACTACTGAATTCATTAATAGAAAACTTGATTACAATATTAAAAAGGAAATTACAAGATTTAAAGTAAAATTAAGCTAAAAACTACTCCTAAAAGCTACGTGTGTGTGTGTGTGAAGAGTGAGACCCTTTTTATAGTCTGCCTTGGATCCTTCTAGCCTCTTGAGTCTCTTTCCAAGCTTTCAATCCGTACCCTTCATTTTTCATTCATTATTGATCTCTTTCTTGAGCCGTTGGATCACATTGTGGACACCTGAGGATTGCCAGCATGTCATTCTTTGATGTGACATGTTATGCTAGTTCTGTGAGTAGATTAGCACAAAAACCCACTATTATTTGTGCTTTCACCATGGCTGACGTGTTCTTTGGGCCTGAGAGAGCTAAAGAGATCACTTGATTTGGCTATCTTGACCCTGCAATTGTACTTGAGCTTACTTGAATAGACCATTTAACCCTTTAATTGACGTTTGCCCTTTGTTTTGACCATGGTAAATGGGGAAGAAGATGGGTGAATAGTGCCCTGTTCTTGGCGCGTTTTTTAACTGTCAAAAAGGGTAACTTATTTTTAAACTTTGGCTAATTGCTATTTTTCCATTCCTCTCCTTTGTTTAACACAAATGAGTGTAAAACTACTTTTCACAAATGCAACTTTAGTCCCTGTGGTTTAGTTAAAAAGAGAATGGGCTAGGTTTTGGGCTTAATGAATGGGCTTTTGGGCTTTTTTGGGTTTAATAGGATCCGGGTAAGGTTATTCAAGGTATTTCAGGCCCAATAAGGTTTTAAGGCCCCAATAAGAGGCGAGGGGCTATATTTGAATATTTATGAGAGTTGAGGGACAAAAGTGAAATCTTTTTGGGATTTGTCTTTTATAGCTGACTTTGTTTGACTGGGATTTGACTGCGGGTTTTGACTTTTCCTTGGGCTTCGTTCTTTGATCCTTGGCTTCTTTTTTTTTGTACTCTTCTAATTCTCGTGTCCGTGCTTGCCCGTTTTTGACTGTTTTCTTGTGATTTTTGATGTATTCATACCTGCATACACAAAACACAAATACAAGCATATTTTTGCCATTTTTGGTCTGTTTTGGGTTTAATTGGGTTATTTTAGGTACACAGGATTTGTGAATTCTACACTAATCAGTAAAGTAGTTAAGAGAACGTTCAAAGAGAACATTAGGAAATGTGTTGGTGAATGAAACTGGGTAGGATTGTTCATATACGAGTTCCTTATAGGTGCTGAATCAAATAATATCATATAATCAAATATAAAACGCAGTGGAACAAGCACCTATCAACGGATCCATAGAGTCATATGATCAATCAATCGTTGACCTTCACCCTAGCACGAAACACCAAGTGAAACCAAGTGATCAAATGGAATCAAATCTATGATGTATCCTACTAACCCATCCTTTATACCAATTGATGCTCAGTTTTAGAACCTCGTAACTTTAGAATTCACTTTGAATATCAGGGGAAGATACAAAAGTGAAGGGAAAATAGAACAAAAAAAACTTACCAAAAAGAGTGAGTGTGCCGTATGTATAAATAGGGAGATAGGGAAAGATTTTATAGGAAAGTTTATTAATCACATTAATTAGAAAATCAATTAGGAGATAATCATATTAATGTTGATTGGTCAAACAGTCTTATTCCTTCCCATACATGCATGAATGGCCAGCCCTTATAAGGCTTGTATAGGCCTCCTCTTTTGTTTTCCAATTCCAAGTAACTAAGTACAATACTTAGTTATTAGAAGCCCAATAGTTATCCCGCGTTACGTGGATTATTTATATACCTCAGTGTATATGTGTGGACCCCATAAGGCTCACATTGGTCTACCATAATATAATTAGTTTATTATGACATTAGCACATAACTCCAACACCTCCCACTTGCCGCACATAGACATAATAATCACGTAATTAACCAAGCAAATTAAGCGCTAGCAACAACGCCAATACCCACAGAATAACATATGAGGATAGTTTCTTAAACATATCATTTAAATGGTTTAGGTATCAATCATCTTTTTGTTATAGATACTATGTTGAACATCTGACATGGATCATTAATAATTCTAATGTTTAACAATTCTGTTACTCGATATAGACATTGAACTAGATTACTAAATCAATCAAGTATCATCTTAATTATATTTGGGTGCGGCCACACATACATCTGTTTAAATTATCGAGGGGCCCAGTAGTATCTTACTCTATAACTTGTGGAGAAACAAATCCTATTTTTACTACATGTGTCCGTTATGTGTTTCATATCCCTCCTAAAAATGGCCTTTATAACAGCCTTCAACAGGTCAACGTTAAACAATATCAAAGATTGACATTCGACATACATAAAACCTACTTGCATCTCAAGAACTATTGATGAAGACATAACCACTTGCTAGAATCACTATTGACGCAGATCCATGTAGTGAAATACTCGTGTTTGGTCAATCCACGTATCATTCCGAACATGAATTACATATGAGTTTGCGGTATCAACCATTACACAACATTCATATACCATATGAATATGACCAAAACACTCACATTTGCCTTATTTCAATGATACTCCCGTATCATTAACTGACAATGGACAATTTAGAATAAATAAAATAATTCATGGATTTAAACATGCTAATATCGAAACACAGTTGTATAAAGTGAAGACGATCATACCAAGGTAATCAATTCATTGTTTTAATAACAAACTGCTAAATGTCCATTAATCCAATACGAAAAAACAGATATACATAGACTACTAGCAAGGTCAAAGTTTAATGTTTCCTAGCATGATAACTCATAGTTTGTACAAAACATAACTTGTAAAAAGTACCCAACTTAGTTTGTCCATCTGAGTGACCTTTAGAACACCAGTTTCAAAATCACAAGCAATGAAGGTTCTGAATAAAAACAGGATTTCATTTTTGTATATGTGCGTCAAAGTGCTAATTACCAATAATTAATAGCCTCGCCCTAAATAACAACTACCATAGGTTGTTTGAAAGCAAGCAAAACAACTATATGAGACAGTCTTTCTTACAGCTACCAAACTGTAAAGTATTCTTTATACTTTAATAAATAGTGCAACCAATGGCTTTCAATCAACATGTTCTAGTCCAACAGTAATCTCTATAATAAAAGTCCGTTAAACAATGACATGTCTTTATTCCTAAAAAGGCTTTCACAACACAAATCCTTTATAAAATCCGTAAACAAATGAACATGTCTTTAGTCCCTTAAAAAGGTCCGTTCAGAATTTCATTCAATAGTAGTATCTAATGATTTCACTTAGTTACTATGGAGTTGTAAGGTTTCATCTTGCATTCATGCAAGTGCTACAATTAGTCTAATACATGACATATATAATGAAACCTTTAGCTAAAAAATGTTTTCAAATATGTGTTTAACTCATCAGGTGAGATAGAACTTAAGTCTTGCTCAATGATGTGTCATGTTGTGTTAGACTTATTAATCGCGTATATTTATCTTAGTAAACTTATGGCACCAAGGTTACAGGTTTTATTTTTATATTTTATCGATAGAAATATTATACCAATAAGAATAAAATCAGCTTAAGGTGAAATATTATTTTCCAATATATTGACAACAAATAAGTATATAGTAAATACCAAACATAATCTCTGTCAGCTTTAGGTGTACTCAAGGAGATCTCCTTTGTTTTAATCCAAAATCAAATTGTAGATTTAAACTTAAAGCCAGCTCATAGATCATGCCACCCCAAAATCCACTTGGATTTTATAGCTTGCACATTTTCTAAAGATAACTTGGATTCATAAACCCTTTTGATTAACACAACGTCCTCGCAAAGGTAATCATTCAAGAAGGAGTTTAGACATCTAATTTCCATATTTCATATTTCAGAGAAATCAAGTATGGTAATCAATATCGTTATTCCTTTAACGCTTAGCACAGGAAAAAAAAAGCCTTACTCATAGTTAATTGCTGAGTATAGTAAAACCCATAGCACAAGCGTGCGAATTAAATGTGTGTACATTTATTGTCCATATAGTCTTTTTCTAAGAAGAACCAATTTAACTTCTTCGTCTTACCACTTGGTGAAAGTTCCAATCAAATTTCCCAAAAAATTATTTTCTTTCATAGACTATATCTCAACATTCATTACGTTGTTCGCTAGTGCATTCAGAAGGTTATGTAAGAAGAGACTTTCTTCAAAAACAGATGCTCCCACTTGCTTCGTGTAAGAGGAGACTTTCTCCAAATACGCAGCAAGTCGAGCAACAATAAAATTGTTCTCGTTTGGTATGTATAATGTAACGCTATAGTTCTTGAATTCTAGATTGCTAATAACATGAATAACGGATCTCAACAAATTCAAAACTTCAGTTAAGACTTAATGTGAGTCTTCCCATTCCATAACCTGATGGTGTCTTAGTTACCTTCTTGATTGGAACCATATTGAGTAAACATATGGCTTTACTTAATTTTGTCAACCTTGATAAGATTAGAGGTAGGGTAGTTAAAGTTATCAAAATCAAACAATATCAACAGAGTTGGATTTTACACATCAGACATAACCATACGAGTGGGTATTCTATGAGTAATAAGGATATGAGGCAAGTATCACAAATCATAGATAACCTAATACCCTTTGGCTCACATATGCCAATTTGTTTAAACAAACTATGGCCTTAACATAAATTCAAGCCAAATTGCAAGCTATAACGTAGAAGTCTTTAAAGACTCAAGTTTTTAAGATACATTCTTAACAAGAAGACATAACATGTTAATCTCTAATTTTACGTTATAAGTCTTTGAACATTTCAATGATTTCATGTACATGTCGTGACAAGGAGACATGACAAGTCAATTGCTTACTTTATAAGTCTTAACAAGAAGTCACAATCATATTAAATAAAGTATTATTGAACATCGACTCTTGACTTCAACTATCTTTTCAATGTGGGTGTGTTAGCAATGCGCGTGACTTTATTTGAGGGGTCATTTATCCAAGAATACACAATCATATTGATATTAGCGGGAGCCTGTGTGCTGCATTTAGTGAAGATGATGGAAGGTTAGATGTAAGAGGAATGTTTTCTGGATAGGGTGGCGCGACGAGAGTTCTAATTTAGGGCAGCGCGATATGTTTGTCTGATGTTGCTTTAAGAAATGGATATATGTAGAAGGCGGAGGTTCCTAGTAGAATATTAGCTTTCTTACCATGCGGCTAAGAAAAACCATAAGTCATATTGTTATGCGTTGTACCTTGCACACAATTAAGATTTCTCCCACTTGTGCACGGCAAAACATCAAGCATTTATACAAACAAATGAGCATATTATGAGTCAGGTTACGATCCTGAGACTAGTGGGTTATAAATCCAACCCCGCTTCCGTTTGTTTTGTATCAATAAATATGACAATGCCACAAATATGATATGATTTAAGTCAAAACTAGAATTACATTTGCATTACAAGTATATATAGAACTTTATTGTTTAATAAGCAATCATGCATAATTATTGTATAGATAATGATTCAGACAACGACATCAGGAAAGCGACAAGTTATCTAATAGAATAATATGCAATGATTCTTATAAAACTATGATGCTTCATATGTAAAAATAATGTAATATTTCTAACAAGCTAGAAATAAAAGATGGGTCACATTACAAGTGATAAGCACATAGCTCCCACTAAATTTTAGACAACAATACATGTGCCGTCTATAATCAGTAGTAAAATGCTTTGTCTCCCACGGGATAAGACACAACCATTAAATGTGTGTCTATACCAATGAAGTGCAAGTAGCAATTTATTTACTTTTCTACTCTTTGAATATCTGCACATTATCACTAATGTGAGCCTCACAGACTAGTAAACATGTACTTAGATATTCAAAGAAGTGCATCAAGTTCTACTATATATATGGACTAGCCATCAATGTCATTTTTAACTTGAAAGGTTTTCATGCAATTCCTCCTTCTACATTACCTCAAGGGTGTGTAGACACTTAGAAAAAATATTGAGTTAAGGAAAACTACTAGAAAACATACTATTAATTTTCTTTTCTCTTTCGCGATTTATTGAGATTCCATTTCTAATTATTAAAACTCATACCATGTCTTGATGTTTATCAGATGTATCATTTTGGTGGCTATAAAATACATGTTCTCTAGTCATCCAAATAATAAATGCAACTGTACTTCACCGTTTGACAAGGAACATACGATTTCTCGAGTAAGTAATGCCATTGAGTTGAGTAGAATTGGAAAATTAGTTTCCTATTATAGAGCTTCTCAACAAGTATAAAGGATAGGAAAAACGACTCATTCTTACAAAGAAAACGCGACATATTATCCTTCTACAAAATCAAGGAAGCCAACTTTTGTTTCACGGTTTGTGTTGCATAAATGACATTACTAGCAATTACAAATTTAATTTTAGTATTTTTTTGATAATTAATCCTTTTACAAATTATACTACCCAAGTATATTAAAAACACTTAATTTTACGAAATGTATAAGCTCCTCATATGAGTGTTCCACATACCCAGTTGCGTCCTGCTAGCAATGATCAGATACAAAAGGTAGGTAACGTTTACCAAATTGCAAATCTTGTGCAATCTAGATCAATATAGGAACATCATGACATTTGTAACCAAAGAAAAAAAGAGAAAAAAAAAAAAAAAAAATAAAATCGAAGAAACAATGTCAAGCTGGCATGTTTAGTCCCATCCTTGCCTCAAGCCAAGGTCTCACCTGCTTAACTCGATTAAGTCATCCAATGCAAGAACATGTGATGATAATCTAGTCTCACGCATAGAGAATAAATATCCCCCATAAAACCTTGGGGGTTACACTTCACCTACGTCTCACGCAGAGTGAAGAGCAAATGCAAGTGTTTTCAACCAATTGGACGGCATGACTTAAATTTGACGGGTATTATTTTTGATGAATGATAAAAAAAAAGTATGTACAAGGAAGCATGCATACATCCTTCGTAGCACAAGTTAAGAAAAAATAATTTTAACTTAAGTGTAATACTTGTTTTATATCATTTATGTGTGACAAGTTGTTCATTTTCATGACTAATATATAACCTAAGTGGAATAAATATTAGTTTGAACAATACATAAATTAAATAACAATCATAACATTTATTTAGTGTTATTTATATAAAAACAAGTGTTTAGTTTCAAATCATATTTAAACTTTAAACTAAATCAAAGATTTAGTTCTAAAATTGGTTTGTGTTTTATTTTTAGTTTTACGAAAACATTTGCAAGTTATATACATTCCAAACATATATAAAAGCAAAAAAAACAAACACAACCATAAGTATGCAAAGCCTCAACCGATGAAAAACCTATGCTTGGTCTCGTGATCCATCACGAGAATCAAGAAGTCAACTAAGGGTTAACCACATAACCACAATGAGGGCTCCCACTTGCTCCAAGAACCATCATGAGCAAGTGAAACCCCAAATGAACTTGAAGCCCAAAACTGCCATAAAATTTCACTGACTTGACGGGCCTGAAACTCCTAGAAGGAGTCTTCCCTAATCTGATCTCCAGTTGAAGAAATTTTAGCCCCGTGAGTTTTGCACTTCCTCCCAAAAATTCAGCCTCTAACTCCTTATAGAACTCCAGAAAATTAGTTTTTAGTGGAGGTTACTCCAGCAGCTCCGATTTTAACTTCATGCCTTTAACTTGTGCCATTCGAATCCAAACATCGGTTACAATAATTTTATGATTAAATACATTTATCCTATCATCTAACTACTGTTAAAGCCCAAACAAATGGCTAACAACAAAAAAAAAATTAAAATCATACCAAAAGAAAGCCGAAACAATGCTAAACCCAAAACAAATTAAATGCAACACTCAAGCGCTTCAATGCACAAGTTGGTCAGGTTTTCATTGGCTTTGCATACACAATATAATAATACCATAATATCATGTATTAACAAGGTGTTGGCTAAGTCCATGGCCAAATAACATGTATTTGCCATGGAACAAATGATTACAAAAATAAATGATTTAGCCACGAATCGAAGGAATAAATTAACTAGAATTTAAAACCCCATTGGTACATGTAACCAAAAGGCTTAAATCACTTTAGTCAGTATTAAAGACCTTATAATAACCATATTAATTCAGAAATTAATGCCCAAGGGGCTGATTTAAAACCGATTCAAGAATCGTTCTAAAACGCGCGATTTAGGCCCTTTTACACGTACCCAATAACAAAACCAATTAAAGTATGCATAACAATGGATATAGGATCAAAAATACCAGATCATAAGACCTTATGTGGGTCGAATTAATTTCAAAAAATAGACCTTAGAGGCTGTTTTAAAATTATCCATTTGATTCCATTAAAAACACGCGTTTTTAGCCATTTTTACGCATACAAGATGATCATATGACATCATATGATGGCTCTGATACCACTATAGGTGCTGAATCAAATGAATATCATATAATGAAATATAAAATGCAGCGGAACAAGCACCTATCAACGGATCCATAGAGTCCTATGATCAATCAAAGAAAAACAAGAAAAGTAATACCTTTGTAACGTGATCGGTAGAATCAACCGGTGACCTTCACCCTAGCACAAAACACCAAGTGAAACCAAGTGATCAAATGGAGATCACCTTTTGTTGACACCGTAGGGTGGTGTTGCGCGTATATTTGGTTTTGTATAGTAAGATATTCGATGAATGTGTGCGAGTCTTCCTACTTACCTAATGTTGCCCATGTTCTCCCTTGTATAGATAATGCCGCCAAGGATGAGAACCTGAAGTGCTGGCCGGCCTGCTGCCAAATCACTAGGAGGGGAAACGGGCTAGTAGAGGTGTAAGGGGTAGAAGACCTAGGGAAGGTAATGATAAGCGTGTTGATGAATTGAATGGTCAAGGAAATGGCCTAGGGAGGGGAGCTAATGGGGGTGTAGAGGGAGCTAATGGGAATGTAGGAGGAGCTAATATGGGTGCACCCGACTTCCCAACGATCATTGCCCAGCAATTGCGAAACCTCTTACCCGCCATGTTGGCCCAGTTTAGTAACCAAGAGAATGTTGGAAATCAGAATGATAATGTGGTTAATGAGAACGTTGAGGGGAACGTTGGGAATGTGATAGTGAATGGAAACCGGGTAGGTTGTTCATATAAGGAATTTTTTGCGTGTAACCCTAAGGAATATGATGGTAAGGAAGGTGCTGTAGCCCTCACTCGTTGGATTGAGAAAATGGAATATGTGCATGATATGAGTGGTTGTAGTATTGACCAAAAGGTGAAATACACTATTGGTTCATTTGTGAGTAAGGCTTTAACGTACTGGAACTCTCAAATCCGCGCGATAAGTCGAGAAGTTGCTGTTAGTATGTCATGGAATGACTTTAAGTGTATGATGATACAAGAGTTTTGTCCTAGTCATGAGATGTAAAAGTTAGAATCCAAGTTGTGGAATCACGCCATGGTCGGGGCTGACCATGCTGCGTATACTGATAGGTTTCATGAGTTGGCTAGGTTAGTTCCATATTTGGTAACTCCTGAGAGTAGGATGATTGAGAGGTATGTGTATGGTCTTGCTTCATAAATCCGTGGGATGGTGGCAGCAACAGAGCCAAAGACTATGCAAAAGGATGTGCAGATTTCTGGTGCACTGACCGATGAGACTGTTAGGAATGGAAAAATTAAGAAGGTTAAGAAGAGAGGAAATGTGGGGGAACCTAGCAAGGATAGGAATAGAAGGGATGATAATAAGAGGACCAGGATTGTGAATGCTTTTGCTACTATTGTAAACCCTGTAAGAAGAGAGAATACATACACTTGGCCCAAGTGTACCACTTGCAACTCCTACCATACACCCAATGGACCTTGCCGCACATGCTACAACTGTAACCGCCCAGGTCATTTGGCAAAGGATTGTAGAAGTGTTCCAAGTAATGTGAATCCTGTCAATGCTAGAAACCCACCTGTTAGGGCATGTTATGAGTATGGTAGTACCGACCATGTTAGGCTAGCTTGTCCTAGATGGAATAGGGTACAAGGATCGGGAGGAAACTGTCCAAACCAAGTTGTTGCTAATAACAAGGGTTAGGGTCATGGAAACCAAGGGAACCAGGCTATGGGTAGGACATTCATGTTGGGAGCAGAGGAAGCTCGCCAGGATCCAACATTATGACGGGTATGTTTACTTTGAACAAGCACTTTGCCACTACCTTATTTGACTTTGGTGCCGACTATAGTTTTGTTTCCACTACCTTCATACCTTTGTTAGGCTTAGAGCCCAGCGACTTAGGTTTCAAATATAAGATTGAAATAGCTAGCGGGTAGCTAGTAGAGATTGATAAGGTTATTAAGGGTTGCAAACTAGAAATCGAGGGTCATATCTTTGACATCGACTTAATACCTTTTGGACATGGGAGTTTTGATGTGATTATAGGTTATGGACTGGTTGTCTTAATTTTAAATGCTAATTAATTTGACCATGAGCAAGCTAGTGAGGATACCACTACGGATGCAAGGTGTCTTCCTAGGAGTAGTTAGGAGAGAGACTGTGATGAGAAAGCAAGATTGTGTTGTGTGCTACGGCTGTGTAAGAAACAAGAAGAGATTGTAGTGGTTAGAGATTTTCTTGAGGTATTTCCAGATGATCTACCTGGATTACCGCCTATTCAGGAAATTGAGTTTCAGATTGAGTTAACCCCTAGAGCAACGCCAGTAGCCAAGTTTCCTTATCGTTTGGCACCTTCTGAATTGGAGGAGTTGTCAGGACAACTCAAGGAACTCCAAGACAAAGGTTTCATTCGACCAAGTTCATCGCCTTGGGGAGCGCCGGTATTGTTCGTTAAGAAGAAGGATGGTTCCTTTAGGATGTGTATTGACTATAAAGAATTGAATAAGTTGACTGTTAAGAATCGTTATCCGCTACCTAGGATTGATAATCTATTTGACTAACTGCAAGGGTTGCATTTTTTCTCTAAGATAGATCTTAAGTCTGGATACCATCAGCTGAGAGCGCATGAGGATGACATTCCAAAGACTGCGTTTAGAACTCGTTATGGACATTTTGAGTTCACTGTAATGCCCTTTGGTCTGACTAATGCACCAGCAATAGTTATGGACTTTATGAATAGAGTTTGTAGGCTGTATCTTGATAAGTTTGTGATAGTGTTCATAGATGACATCTTAATCTACTCTAAGACTCAAGAGGAGCATGTAGAATACTTAAGGTTAGTCTTGGAACTGCTCAAAAAGGAGAAATTGTATGCTAAGTTTTCTAAGTGTGAATTCTGGCTAAGAGAAGTGCAGTTTCTTGGGCATGTGATAAATGGTAATGGGATTCATGTGAACCCTAGTAAGATTGAAGCTGTTAAGAATTGGAAAGCCCCTAGAACTCTGATTGAGGTTCGTTCGTTCTTAGGATTGGCTAGGTATTACCGTACGTTCATTGAGAACTTTTCTAAGATAGCTAAGTCTCTTACTATCTTAACTCAGAAAAGTAAGACTTTTAATTGGGGCGAGGAACAGAAATATGCATTTCAGACCTTAAAGGATAAGTTGTGTAATGCGCCTGTTCTAGCTCTCATTGATGGATCAAAAGATTTTATAGTATATTGTGATGCGTCTGGGATATAACTAGGCTGTGTGTTAATGTAGAGACGTAAAGTGATAGCCTATGCGTCTAGGCCGTTGAAAATTCATAAGAATACTTATACTACCCATGATTTAGAGTTGGGTGCGGTTGTGTTTGCACTTAAGATCTGGAGACATTATTTGCATGGGACAAAGAGTGTCATCTATACAGATCATAAGAGTCTTCAGCATATCTTTAGTCATTAAGAGTTGAATATGCGACAACGTCGCTGGATAGAGTTGTTTAGTGATTATGACTGTGAAATTCGCTACCATCCTGGTAAGGCGAATGTGGTGGCTGATGCCCTAAGTAGGAAAGAAAGAGTAAAGCCCAAGAGAGTTAGAGCTATGAATATGATCCTTCAGTCAAGTATCAAGGATAGGATACTGACGGCTCAAAAGGAGGCTGTGGATGAATCTGCTGGATTGCAGAAAGGTTTGGATGAGATGATTAAACTTAGGAATGATGGAGCATTGTATTACCTGGATCGAATATAAGTACCTTTGAAGGGTGATGTGAGAACCCTGATAATGGACGAAGCCTATAAGCCAAAGTACTCTGTACACCCAGGAGCTGATAAGATGTATTATGATTTGAGAGATAGGTATTGGTGGCCTGGAATGAAAAAGGATATAGCTGAGTATGTTAGTAAGTGTTTGACTTATTTAAAGGTTAAGGCTGAGCATCAAAGGCCATCTGGCCTGCTCCAGTAACCTGAGATTCCCATATGAAAATGGGAAGGGATAGCTATGGATTTTGTGACTAAGTTGCCTAGGACTAGTAGTGGGCATGACATAATCTGGGTCATTGTGGACCGGTTGACTAAGTCTACTCATTTTCTACCTATGCGTGAGGATTATAAGATGGAAAGATTGGCTAGATTGTATTTGAATGAGATAGTTGCTAGACATGGTGTGCTGATCCCAATTATATCGGATCATGATAGTCGTTTTACATCAAGGTTTTGGCAGTCAATGCAAGAGGCATTAGGAACCCGCTTAGATATGAGTACGACTTATCACCCTCAGACCGATGGTCAGAGTGAGCGTAATATTCAGACTTTGGAAGACATGCTTAGAGCGTGTGTCCTAGACTTTGGAGGAAGTTGGGATGTTCATCTTCCTTTGGTTGAGTTTTCGTATAACAATAGTTATCATTCTAGTGTGAGATGTGCGTCGTTTGAGGCATTGTATGGTAGGAAGTGTCGTTCCCCGATTTTGTAGGCTGAGGTTAGACAAGGTCAGTTGATAGGACCTGAGTTAGTGCAAGAGACTACTAAGAAGATCTCGCAGATTAAGAATAGACTTAAGGTTGCGCGTGATCATCAGAAAAGTTATGCCGATAAGAGGAGGAAGCCTCTAGAATTTAGTGTAGGTGACTATGTCTTGCTCAAAGTGTCGCCTTGGAAAGGTGTGGTACGCTTTGGAAGAAAGGGAAGTTAACACCTAGGTTTGTTAGACCATTTGAGATTATTGAGAAAGTATGCCATGTGGCCTATCGATTAGATTTTCTTAAGGAATTGATGGTAGCGAATTTCACAGTCATAATCACTAAACAACTCTATCCAGCGAAACTGTTGCATATTCAACTCTTTCTGACTAAATATATGCTGAAGACTCTTATGATCCGTATAGATGACACTCTTTGTCCCATACATATAATGTCTCTAGATCTTAAGTGCAAACATAACCGCGCCCAACTCTAAATCATGGGTAGTATAATTATTCTCATGAATTTTCAACTGCTTAGACGTATAGGCTATCACTTTACCTCTCTGCATTAACACACAGCCTAGTCCTATCCCGGACGCATCATAATATACTACAAAATCTTCCGATCCATCAGGGAGAGCTAGAACAGGCGCATTACACAACTTATCCTTTAAGGTCTGAAATGCATATTCCTGTTCCTCACCCCAATTAAAAGTCTTACTTTTTTGAGTCAAGATAGTAAGAGACTTAGCTATCTTAGAAAAGTTCTCAATGAACCTACGGTAATACCCAACCAATCCTAAGAACGAACGAACCTCAGTCGGAGTTCTAGGGGCTTTCCAATTCTTAACAGCTTCAATCTTACTAGGGTCCACATGAATCCCATTACCATTTATCACATGCCTAAGAAACTACACTTCTCTTAGCCAGAATTCACACTTAGAAAACTTAGCATACAGTTTCTCCTTTTTGAGCAGTTCCAAGACTAACCTTAAGTGTTCTACATGCTCCTCTTAAGTCTTAGAGTAGATTAAGATGTCGTCTATGAACACTATCGCAAACTTATCAAGATACGACCTACAAACTCTATTCATCAAGTCCATAAATATTGCTGGTGCATTAGTCAGACCAAAGGGCATTACAGTGAACTCAAAATATCCATAACGAGTTCTGAATGCATTGTTTGGAATTTCATCCTCATGCACTCTCAGCTGATGGTATCCAGACCTAAGATCTATCCTTGAGAAAAACTGCGACCCTTGCAGTTGGTCAAATAGATCATCAATCTTAGGTAGCGGATAACGATTCTTAACAATCAACTTATTCAATTCTCTATAGTCAATACACATCCTAAAGGAACCATTCTTCTTCTTAACGAACAATACCGGCGCTCCCCATGGCGATGAACTTGGTCTAATGAAACCTTTATCTTGGAATTCCTTAAGTTGTCCCGACAACTCCTCCAATTCAGAAGGTGCCAAACGATAAGGAGACTTTGCTACCGGCGTTGCTTCAGGGATTAACTTAATTTGAAATTCAATTTCCCAAATAGGCGGTAATCCAGATAGGTCATCCGAGAATACCTTAGGAAAATCTCTAACCACAACAATCTCTTCTTGTTTCTTAACACCCATCAAAAATCTCACTTTCTCTTTCGGTCTCTCTCCTAATACTCTAAGCATGTTACCATCCAATAGTGGTATCCTTACTACCTTCTCATGGAAAATTATCTCAGCCTTATAGTTAGACAACCAGTCCATACCTATAATCACATCAAAACTCCCATGTCCAAAAGGTATCAAATCGATGTCAAAGACGTGACCCTCAATTTCTAATTTGCAACCCTTAATAACCTTATCAATCTCTACTAGCTGCCCGCTAGCTATTTCAATCTCATATTTGAAACCTAAGTCGTTGGGCTCTAAGCCTAACAGAGGTATGAAAGTATTGGAAACAAAACTATGGTCGGCACCAGAGTCAAATAAGGTAGTGGCAAAGTGATTGTTCAAAGTAAACGTACCCGTTACAATGTTCGAACCCTGGCGAGCTTCCTCTGCTCCCAACATGAATGCCCTACCCTTAGCCTGGTTCCCTTGGTTTCCACGACCCTGACCCTCGTTATTAGCAACAACTTGGTTTGGACGGTTTCCTCCTGGTCCTTGTACCCTATTCCATCTAGGACAAGCTGGCCTAACATGGTCGGTACTACCACACTCATAACATGCCCTAACAGGTGGGTTTCTAGCATTGACAGGATTCACATTCCTTGGCACACTTCTACAATCCTTTGCCAAATGACCCGGGCGGTTACAGTTGTAGCATGTGCGACAAGGTCCACCGGGTGCATGGTAGGAGTTGCAGGTGGTACACTTGGGCCAAGTACCCGTATTCTCTCTTCCTACAGGGTTCACAGTAGTAGCAAAAGCATTCACAGTCCTGGTCCTCTTATTATCATCCCTTCCATTCCTATCCTTGCTAGGTTCCCCCACATTTCCTCTCTTCTCAACCTTCTTAATTGTTCCATTCCTAACAGCCTCATCAGTCAGTGCACCAGAAATCTGCACAGCCTTTTGCATAGTCTTTGGCTCCGTTGCTGCCACCATCCCACGGATTTGTGGAGCAAGGCCATACACATACCTCTCAATCATCCTACTCTCAGGAGTTACCAAATGTGGAACTAACCTAGCCAACTCATGAAACCTATCAGTATACGCAGCATGGCCAGCCCCGACCATGGCGTGATTCCACAACTCAGATTCTAACTTTTGCATCTCATGACTAGGACAAAACTCTTGTATCATCATACACTTAAAGTCATTCCATGACATACTAACAGCAACTTCCCGACTTAGCGTGCGGATCTGAGAGTTCCACCACGTTAAAGCCTTACTCACAAATGAACCAGCAGTGTATTTCACCTTTTGGTCAATACTACAACCACTCATATCATGCACAGATTCCATTTTCTCAATCCAACGAGTGAGGGCTACAACACCTCCCTTACCATCATATTCCTTAGGGTTACACGCTAAAAATTCCTTATATGAACAACCTACCCGGTTGCCATTCACTATCACATTCCCAACGTTCCCCTGAACGTTCTCATTAACCACATTACCATTCTGATTTCCAACATTCCCTTAGTTACTAACCTGGGCCAACATGGTGGGTAAGAGGTTTCGTAATTGCTAGGCAATGATCGTTGGGAAGTCAGGTGCACCCCCATTGGTTCCCCTTACATTCCCATTAGCTCCTTCTACACCCCCATTAGCTCCCATACCTAGGCCATTTCCTTATTCAATTCATCAACACGCTCATCATTACCTTCCCTAGATCTTCTACCTTGTTGATCCTACGCCTTGATCGATTCTTTACATAGTAAAGAGTTTGTTACCTTGGAAGAATCCAAAATAACAAAG